>JBBHDX010000711.1:0-21032 GCA_039519145.1 Kokia cookei
AGCTCCAAGTCATGAGTGGGATAGTTCACTTCATGTGGCCTTAGTTGACGAGATGCATACGCTACTACCTTCCCTTCTTGCATCAGCACACATCCCAAACCTGTGTGCGACGCATCACAATAGACAACAAATTCCTTCCCAGCCTCAGGCTGAATCAACACTGGTGCCTCAGTCAGAATCTTCTTTAGCTTCTCAAAACTTTCCTGTTGTTTATCAGTCCACACAAACGGTACTCCTTTACGCAATAACTTAGTTAGAGGTGCAGCAATCAACGAAAACCCCTCAACGAACCTTCTGTAGTACCCAGCCAAACCCAGAAAACTTCGAATTTCAGACACTGACTTCGGTGGCTTCCAATCCAATACAGCTTCAACCTTCCGAGGATCAACCCTAATCCCTTCGGCAGACACAACATGCCCCAAAAATGTCACTTCCTTCAGCCAAAACTCGCACTTACTGAATTTGGCATAAAGTTGCTTCTCTCTCAATATCTGCAGAACAACCCGAAGATGTGAATCATGCTCCTTCCTCAGTCCTTGAGTACACCAAGATGTCATCTATGAATACCACCACGAACCGGTCTAGATAGGGTTGGAAGACCCGGTTCATCATATCCATAAAAGCGGCTGGTGCATTCGTTAATCCGAACGGCATCACTAGAAACTCGTAATGCCCATAACGAGTTCGGAAAGCAGTCTTGTGAATATCCGCCTCCTTGACCCTTAGCTGATGATACCCCGATCTTAAATCTATCTTCGAGAAAACCGAAGCTCCTCGCAGCTGATCGAACAAATCGTCAATCCTTGGTAGCGGGTATTTGTTCTTAATAGTTAACTTGTTCAACTGACGATAGTCAATGCACATACGCATCGACCCATCCTTTTTCTTCACGAACAATACCGGCGCTCCCCACGGAGATACACTTGGTCGGATAAATCCACGATCCAACAGCTCTTGGATCTGAGCTTTAAGTTCTACCAGCTCCTTCGGTGCCATCCTATAAGGGGCGATGGACACCGGAGCCGTTCCCGGAAATAGCTCAATGCCAAATTCCACCTCGCGATCCGGAGGCAACCCCGGAAGCTCTTCAGGAAAGGACGCGAGAACTCCTTCACGGTTCTGACATCCCCAACAGACAATTCCTTAGCATCCGATGTGCTGACAAAAGCTAGAAACGCCTCACACCCTTTTCGCACCATCTTCTCGGCCTTTAATGCCGAAATCACATTGGACAGATAATCCCTTCTTTCTCCTATCACAATCACTTCCTCATCCTCTGGAGTTCTTAATACCATACGCTTAGCAGCGCAATCCAAGTTTGCACGATGCTTAACTAGCCAGTCCATGCCTAAGATCAGATCAAACTCGCCGAACGGCAGTTCCATCAAGTCTGCCGGGAAAACAACCCCTTGAACTTCTAAAGGCACATTCCTAAACAATTTGTTCACTACCACAGATTGTCCTAAAGGGCTAATCACAGACATTTCTCTAGCAGCAATCTCAGATTTTATACCCAGAGTCCCAGACACAGTACAGGCAACATATGAATGGGTAGATCCAATATCAATCAAAGCAGTAAATGGTACATCAAATATAAGAAACGTACCGGTTATGACGTCCGGTGCGTCGCCATCCTCTCGACGTCTAGCCGCATAAACCAATCCAGGCTGTCTTGCATCTGTATTACCAGCACCTCTGCCCGGTGCTCCACGACCTCGTCCAAACCCATTTCCCCCTCTGGCCGGACCACGACCTCTCGGTGGCTGCTGACCACCTCTCCCTGACTGTACAAATCCCTGACCTACCGTCCGCACCCTAGCCACCTCTTGTGGACAGTCCTTTATCAGATGATCCCTAGATCCACACTTGAAACATCCTCCAGTTCTTCTCCAACACTCCCCCGAATGTATTTTCCCACACTGAGCACACGGTCGCAACTGACCAACAGCAACAGGCATCCCAACTCGAGCTGGCCCATCCAACCTAGGCCTCTTTTGGAAACCCCCAGAAGAACCTGACGACCCAAAACTTCTCTTATTCTTGCCCCTATCCTTATCCCGATTTTGCCTCTCAGAACGTTTCACCTCTTCGGCAATTTTTGCTTTCTCGACCAGAATGGCAAAATCTCTTTCCCGCTGCGGAGCTATCAGTACTCGCAGCTCATCCCGCAGACCATCCTCGAACCGAACACAACGCTCATAATCAGTTGCGACTATACCCCGAGCGTAACGACTTAAGCGCAGAAACTCCGCCTCATATTCTGCCACGGATTTATTCCCCTGAACCAAATTCAGAAATGCCTTCCTCTGGGCGTCCACATAACTCGCCCCAACATATTTTCCCTGGAACGCTGTCTTAAAGAAGTCCCAGGTGATACGATCCGCTTGAGTACCTTCCCTCACTGTGAGCCACCACTGGTATGCCTCATCTCGCAGGAGGGACACTGCTCCTTTCAATTTCTCCTCTGCTGTGCAGTCCAGATCATCCATAATTCGTTCAACTGCCTCCAGCCAGTATTCAGCTACATTTGGGGCCACACCAGAAATGCCCCTAAATATCTCAGCCCCATTTGCCCGGAGTCGCTCAGGAATAGATTTTCGAGCTACCGATCCAGTGCTTGCTCCAGCAACCCGTTCCAAAACTCGCAGCATAGCTTGGGACAAAGCATCGTCCCCTCCAGTTCGGTCATGAGACCCTGCTTCCGCCACTGGTGATGCTGGCACTTCGCCTTCCGGCACATGTCCTGATTCTGAGGATCCAGCCTCAGCACCCCGGCCTCTACCACGGCCGCGTGTACCACGTCCACGTCCTCTTGTACTCATGTTTGCTGAATCGAATTAATCTGATTAGAAATTTTATGAATTAGTATATCATTCCAATGTTTATTAACAAATGTTTTATGAAGACAGATATAAAAGTTGTTTTCGCAAATCGAATTTCCTAATGTCTCAGTCTCTACAGTCTTAACTCCTATAGCTAGCAGTCATAATACACTAACTCTAATAGTTTTCTTTCTAAAATCATTTCATAATATCAAACAAAGTCAGAAGACTTACGGATTTGGTGCCGGAGACTCGGGTGCCATACTTCCAAGAAAACATATTATTTTTTAAACCATATTTCAAACCAATTTTGGAAAACATTTTCGAACCCATTCCACAGCCGAGTTTTGCAACCTGGCTCTGATACCATAAAATGTAACACCCCAAACCCGGCCTATAACATCCCGGTTTAGGGCCTAGTCGGAACAGTGGTTCGAGACCACAAATCCGAGGTATATGTATGAGTTTTGAGGTTTATACTATGTGTGTATGCTAGTGTGAAAGTTTCATGAAGCAATTTTGTGAAATTGTGGTTGAATTGTCCAAAAGGACTAAATTGCAAAAGTTGCAAAATGTGATGTTCTAGAAGCTATTTGTGTGAAATTGCTTTAGAATATTAATTAGAGGTCCTTAATGAGCAATTTTCCCAATTATATGTTTTTGGACAAAATTGGGCTTGAATGAGTTAAAATAGGAAGTTTATCAAAAAGGGCATTTTGGTCATTTAGTAATTAAATGATTAAATAGGTGAAAAGATGATAAAAATTCACTCATCTTCTCCCCCAAGCTGCCGAAATTTTCAATAGCCATTGTTAGGGCTCTTCAATTTTTCAAGCTTGCTAGTAAGTGCTTCTTGGCCCGGTTTTTGATATTCTTCGTGTTTTTGAAGTCCTAGTTGCATGAGAAAGCTATTTTTAGCTATTTGATGAGCTATGATGGATGTTCAAAAATGTACATATGTATGACATGCATGTATTTTGATGTTTTATGGAAGAATATGAAAGCTTGATGTAGTAGAAACATCTTTTGCTAAGTGATTTTCCATGAAAATGCATGTAGGGACTAGTTTGTGAAAATCTAGAGTTTGGTCATACATGTGTGATTTAGTGAGAATTGATGAATGCTTTAGTTGAGTAAGTGGTTCAACTAAGCATGAAAGTCTAGAAAGTTGAATAAAAATCACTTTACGAGCCTTGGGGCTAAAGTGTAAATACGGGAAAGTTTAGGGGCAAAATAGCAATTTTGCTAAAGTATGATATGTGAGTCAATTTAGTCAATGTGATTATTGAATAAGCTGATTTATTCATTATAGATCAAGAAAGACGAAGCCCGGATAGAAACCGAGGCAAAAGCAAGGTGGTGGACTAAATTGCACGTTTCTATACTTTTGAGTATCGAGGTAAGTCTATGCATAAACAATGCATTCATACTTACAATTTGTTAATGCTAGCTAGTGTGTAGCATGATTTGAGAATGATTGAGAACCTATGTGGTTCAAGTAGAATGAATGTAGTAACTATGTGAATGAATGGATGATAGAGTAAGTAGACATGTGCATGTGTTGTGATAATGCTATATGGTAGGCTAAGTGCGATACCATTCTAAAGCATATTGACGATGAGCTAGCTATGTGCGATGCTATCGTGAGGTAAATCATCTAGTGAGCTATGTGCTAAATCACTAAGATTGCCTTTGTAGTAAGCTAAGTGCGATACTACCTTATTATATGATAGTGGTGAGCTAAGTGCGGAACCACTGAGACAATAGCTGTGTGGATTAACTGTGTGGTTGCATTATTGAATAGAGTAGCTGTGTGAATTAGCTGTGTGGATTAGCTGAGTGGATGTATTATTGAGTACTTTAGCTGTGTGGTTTTATCGTTGAGTAAAGTAGCTGTGTGGATGTATTATTGAGAATTAATGATGTGTTGTATATTATGGAATGTGATATTGAATGCAGGGGTGCATTTCAATGGTTATGAGCAAGTGACTCATAATGTGTTGGAATTGTGGTAAGGGGTAGAAAGAGTAAGCATAGTTGTGGATGTGAATTTCATTTGTTAGTATAATGCTATTTGTTGTTAGCTTATACTATGATGCTTAATTGTTTATGTGTAAACTTACTAAGCTCAAAGCTTACTCCTTTCCTTTTTCCTTGTCTTATAGAGTAAAGGTGTTGAACCGAGATACGAGGATCATTGGAAGATAGCCCACATATCAGCACACTCTGGTACATGAGACTCAATGTTTTGTACATGGCATGTATAGGGTCTAGACAAGTTAGTGAATTTTGTTGTAAATGGCTAAGATATGTTGGCCTTTAGATGGATAGGTTATTTTGTATAATGCCATAGTGGTTGGCCATTTTATTATATGAAAAGATGTAATTATCTATGTGAGATTGCACTTCTATTTGAGTTGTTTATAGATGTGTTGGATGAATGCATGTTGTGTATGCTAGAGGGGTGTAAGGAACTTAGCACATAGCTTTGTTCTTGTCCATGTGGATAGACACACGGGCGTGTGTCTAGGCCGTGTGTGATACACGGTTAGCCCACGGGCGTGCGTTATGGCCGTGTGTCTCCTGCATGTTGATCTTTTAAATCAGAATGGACCACGGACCAGACACACGGGCGTGTGCTTAGGCCGTGTCAAAATTGGCAGAATAGAGTGGTTTGGGACACGGGCTAGCTACACGGGCGTGTGACTAAGCCTTAAGGCCGTGTGACATAGCCCAGGTTTACCACGGGTGGAGCACGGGCGTGTGCCTTAACCGTGGGGGTTTTGGCAGAATACTGGAGTTTTAAGCACGGGTTGAGGACATGGGCGTGGGTGCGAACCCACGGGCGTGTTACACATTACACGGGCGTGTGGGCCCTGTATAGAAAAGAAAAATTTAAGAATCGAGAAAGTTCCGATATAGTCTCGAGAGCCCTCGTGCGTATGATTGAGGCCTCGTAAGTCGAGAATGAGGTTGTTGTGGTGTCTTAAGAGAGTAGACACGATGAGCCTAAGTGGCGATAGTGAGGATTGATCGTGTCAAACAGTCGAGTTTTAATATTTATAATAAGAATGATCGAACCTAGAGACTACTATGACAACGATTGAGGCAAGTGCACCTATCGAACAGTAGTATAGCTTAGGCAAGACCGGATTATCGAACCCAAAGGAACTAAAAGTACTAATACTAACTTTCTTTCTATTATTTAGCCTAAATATTAAGTGATTGGTTTATTAATCTAAAAACTAATGAACTACTAAGCTAAGATGCAAGACAAAAAGAATGAAACTTGGGAAAAGACTGTTGGAAAACTCAGTTGACTCAAACGATACCTTAGGAGGAATCCACCTAGACTTCACTTGTTATCTAACACTGAACCAGACGATTTATTCACTTAGCTTGATCCGTAAGACTCCCTAACTTATATTAAACCCTCTCTCGAGGCGAATAACGTCTAACCCTAGGTTGATTAACGGAAATCTCTTTCTAATTAAAACCCCCTAGAATAGCAGTAAATCGATCTATGGACTCCCATATTAGGTTTCACCCTAATCCGGCAAAATCTCGTCACCCTATCTCTAGGCGTGCGATCAACTCCGCTTAACTATGCTAGATCTACTCTTAAGCAGGGACTTTTGCTCCACCACCTAAGCACATTCAATTTGGATTAAGCACACATAATTAAGAACAAACTAAATATTTATCATATAATTCAGAAAACAATAACAAGATTCATCTAGGTTTCATCCCCTTCAGGTATCTGAAGGGTTTAGTTCATAACTATAAAAGAAAACATCTCAAGAGAAAAGATAAAACAAAACATAGAAAATCCCTAAAACCCCCTGAAGGAATTGAAGGAGAGATCCGCCGTCTTGAGTAGAATTCCGGCTTCTTGAGATGGATCAACTGGCTATCTTCGAGTGATTCCCACGAATCTGACCTTCTGGCTCAGCTTCTGGCCCAGCTGAATGCCTAACTGGTCCCCCCCTTTCAGGTCATACTTAGGGTCTTTAAATAGGCTTTTGGAATGTGTTTCTTTCCCCCTAAGTATCCTTTTCCGAGTGAAATTCCTCTTGCCCAAGGTATCGACACGCCCTGTTGCACACGCCCGTGTGAATCGATAGTCAGGCCGTGTTCGGGCCTGTTGATGGTGGCACGGCCGTGTGAGTCGTGGTTAGGCCGTGTTCTAGTTTATCCATGAGGCACGGCCGTGTGGTCTTGAAGCCCAGGCCGTGTCGATTTCCTGCTTTGGCCCAAATTGGCCCGTTTTAAGCCCGTTTCTCGTTCTTTTCGTCCTCGGGTGCTTTCCTGAGTATAAAACATGAAAAGAAAGGATTAAGAGCACCTTTTTACATAAATCAAGGGATAATTCATCCAAAAACATGCTAAATGTGGGATTAAAATATGTTACTTTTACGGTTTATCAAATACCCCCACACTTAAGCTTTTGCTTGTCCTCAAGCAAAATTCTCAACTTACAATTAAAACGAACTTCCCTTGATTCACAATTCTCATCAACAATGTCTCATCATAATTCATAGATAATTTATACATGGATAATTTAACTCAAAGAGTCCTAAAGATTCAAACAATCTAAGTCATACATTTGTAGCACGAAAACATAGGTGTCTCCCCTTATCTAAATAATTACCTCTGATTCAAAACCGACAAGGATTGACATCCTCACAAAAGATTCACTCAAATCACTCAAAGTGTTTAAGGTTTCAAGAAAAAGCACTCATAAGTCGAACATGAAAAGTTAATCCCATAGGCTTGCATGAAAATCACATCTCCACCACTATAAATGAGATGATACACAAATCAAAAGGTCTTTGACAGGGTTGTAATGGGGCTTAGGTTAAAGGTGTGGATAAAGGCTGAATTAGAAGGTTAAAATCGAGATTGAATTGACAAATTACCTAACTAAAAACAACGAACTAAAAAAAATTACATTAATTGAAAACTACAAACCATTTTCTTTTTTTTCTAAACTACTAATACTAATAATACTCTATACGAGCTTCTTCTTCAATAATTGGAATTTAAATGTACAAGCTCACTTTTCATAATACTAAAACTGAATAATCTTCGTTTTTTTTAAGAACAAACTAAATTACAAGAAAAGTTCGTAAACAAAAATAGTCAGGCAACTGATCAAATCAAATCTCGATAAAAAGGGTAGTCAAAAGGAATGGTAATAACAAATACAAAGGGTTTTTGGGTTAATATTAGTGGGTAAGTCAATAAAAAGGGTTGTTAGGATCAATGGGGTTCACTAGGGGTTAATTGTGAAGGTAGGCTTTTTGTGGAGTAAGTGGGTTAAATCCTAGGTGCCTTTATCATCTCTGTATATCAAATCAAAGGTGTGGTCTCGACATGTATAATCGAAGCAAGTTCTAGAATAACAAATCAATGTTGACACACTCATAATCAACAAAGTGAGCACGAAAAAGGATATATGCTCTATAAGGCTCAAAATCTCACAAAAATTATGGGTGTTTTGACATCAACCTTGTAAATTTCAAACTTCAAAGTAATATTCAAATTTAGTTCAACAACCTAGCAAAATTTTTTTAATTCTGAAAAATAGACTTATCATGCTTGATTCTCTAGTATCTTAAAGTTTAAATCATCAATGCACAATTAACTATGACTTAATCTAAAACATATCAATAAAAATCATAAATCGACAGGAATTTCATCCTAATTAGTAATATGAGAGTATTACTTAAGAACAAGACAAAATTCAGGGATTTGAGAATAATGCAAAAAGTTAGGCACTGTTACCCCCCACACTTAAGATGTACATTGCCCTCAATGTACAAAGATAGATAATAATATAGTAATAATAAAATCAAAAGAAAGGGAGAGAAGTAACACTTCCTGAATTTTTGGATGGAATCCTTGAGTTGGAGGAGGAGGCGGTGGTGCTGGAGTTGGTAGTGGTCGTGGTGGCGTGGCCTTCGACAATGTCTTCGCTAGATGAAGAAATTGGGAATCTCATGAAGACTTAGCCAGGAAATAAACTAATTAAATTAAAAGAAAAGCAAACTAAAGTGAAAGAAACTAAAAATTGAAATAAAATTAAAAGAAAAGATGAATGGACTGAAAAGTCCTTATTGTTGGATGGTTCGCGAGGTGGGCGTGATTTCTAAGGCTGTGGTGTCGTGGCTATGGTCGAGGTGGCGTGATTCCCTAGCAGCCTTTAGAACCTAAAACTAAGAAACTAAAACAAAATAAACTATATTAAGCATAAGAGAAGTCAAAGAGAAGGAAAATAAAAGGAAAAGAGAAAAAGAAAAATTAAAACTAAATGGTCTCAAAGACCCTTGGCTTGTCGAATAGTTGAAGCTGCCGGCATGAACTTATGTAGATCGGTCTCCTTTGAGGAGACTGTGCTTGGCTTCTTCCGCTTCTTTGACATGGTAGATCTCAAGGATCTAGAGGATTTAATGTGGAGAGGAGAGAAATCTGGGTGAGGGAAGAAAGGAAGGAAGAAAAGAAGAAGGAGTGGTATGGAGGGGAATGGGGAGTGGTGGGTTTAAATAGATGCTCAATTCTGGTGCTTTCCCACGCCCGTGGTACGTGGGCGTGTCGATTCACACGGCCGCCTCGCACGGCCGTGTTTTAGGGTGTGTTGGTAGACCCACGCCTGTTTTGCCGATTGCCACGCCCGTTGGTTCCAAGTCAGTATCTTCACACGGTCGTAGTAGCACGGCCGTGTTTTGTGGCGTGTTAGTTCACCCACGCCCGTTTCTTATTGCCACGCCCATTTTTTGGAAATCAGTGTCGGCCACGGCCGCGTCGCACGGCCGTGGCGAGGTAGTTGAGTCCGTGACTTTTGAAGAATTGATTCTTCTGACTCGTACCTCTCCTGCCATGTCAGTACGGAGATTCAGTGCTCTCACACGGCCACGGCCACGGCCGTGTGCAAGGCCGTGTGGTCTGGAATCTGCACTTTTCTGGAAAAAATAAAAATAAAAATAGAAATAAAACTAAAATAAAATTATTGTTAGTGCTCGGGTTGCCTCCCGAGAAGCGCTTGTTTAAAGTCTTAAGCTAGACTTTCCTTGTATTCGCAAAATTAGGGTGGTTTAAAAGTTTGAATATCTTCCCTCATGTTTTCATGATAAAGTTTAAGTCGAGAAGCGTTTACCTTAAAAGTGCCGAATATGGAATTGCTTACCTCGACTGTTCCGTATGGGAAGATATTACGTACCTCAAGAGGGATTTCTTCGTTTGTATTCAGGTCTGATGTGGTGATCTGAGGATCTGCTTTATTTAACAGTACCTGATCTCCTATTTTGAAGTGATTTGATGTTCCTATGAGCTCTTCTGGGGGCTCCTTCGGTTTTTCTTCGTGTGGTTCTGGTTCCTCTTTAAAGTGTGTCTTCCACTCTTCTAGTTTATCGACCTTAAGGCTTCGTTCCTCATATAATTCTTCTTTGTTGGCACGAGGTTTATGATCCGGCTCAGGTTTGTAGCTCTGTGGTTTTTCCTGTGGTGAAATTTGAAAAGATTGATTATCAACTGAATTTATTTTCTCACCTTCATCATTTGATGTCCTGGCTGAGTCAAGAGCTTGTAAACTGATTGATTCGTCACCTACACAAAGTATGAGTTCTCCTGTGGCAACATCAATTTTAGTTCTGGCAGTTGCTAAAAAGGGTCTTCCTAAAATTAAAGGAATCGAATTATCCTCATCCATGTCTAAGACAACAAAATCTACTGGGAAAACGAATTTATCAATTTTTACGAGCACGTCTTCAATAATACCCCTAGGAATTCTAATAGTTTTATCAGCTAATTGAATGCTCATCCTAGTTTGTTTGGGTTTCCCTAGACCTAGCTGTTTAAACATTTTATAAGGCATGACATTTATGCTTGCCCCTAGATCAGCTAATGCATTATCAACAGTTAAACTACCAATTAAACATGGAATTGTAAAACTCCCTGGATCTTTTAACTTTCGTGGTAGTCTATTTTGCAACATTGCTGAGCATACTGCGTTTAGTTCCACGTGTGGATCCTCGTCTAACTTCCGTTTGTTTGTCAGAAGTTGTTTTAAAAATTTTCTTGAATCCGGCATCTGTGAAAGAGCTTCAAGAAGCGGTAAGTTAATATGTAATTTCTTTAAAAGTTTAAGAAACTTACCGAACTGTTCCTCTGTGTCGTCTCTCTTCATTGCTTCGGGATAAGGTATGCGAGGTTGGTACTCTTTGATTACCGGTTTTGGTTTTTCTTGTGTTGCGAATGGGTTCGTCTAACTTTACACCCTCTTGAGCTGTTATAGCTTGGATTTGCTCTTTTGGGTTGATTTCAGTGTTGCTTGGAAGACGCCCTTGTGGTCGTTCGGAAATCAACTTCGTGAGATGTCCTACTGACTTAGTAAGTTCTCCGACTTGCTTAGTAAGACCTCCAACTTGGTTCTCGATCCCTTTGATCGATGCTTGTTGTTCATTAAGTGTTGCTTCGGTCTTTTGGAAACGGGAGTCTGTGGCTGCCATGAACTTTGTCAGCATCTCTTCAAGGTTCGGCTTCTTTTCCTGTGGATAAGGCTGATTTTGGAAATTTGGAGGAGGTTGTTGCCTTTGATTTCCTTGATTTCCTTGTCCTCCCCACGAAAAATTTGGGTGGTTCCTCCAACCTGGGTTGTAAGTATTACTATAAGGATTATTATTAGATCTGAAATTGTTACCTATATAGTTCATCTGTTCGCTCTCTGTGCCTGGTTGGTAGGGTGGGTACTCAGAATTCGCCACAGTTCCACTTGCATCGCACTGCATCACTGGATTTACCTGTGGAGAACACAAACTATCAATCTTTTTATTCATAATCTCTACCTGATTTGATAGCATGGTCACTGCATCGAGATTGAAAACTCCGGCTGTTTTGGTTGGCCTTGTCCTTGCAGTTTGCCATTGATAATTATTTATTGACATCTCTTCTATAAACTCGTAGGCTGCTTCTGGAGTTTTATTGTTCAGTGTTCCACCGGCTGCTGAATCAATTAGTTGCCTTGTTGAAGGATTTACACCGTTGTAAAAAGTTTGGACTTGAAGCCATAAAGGTAATCCATGGTGTGGGCATCTTCTCAAGAGCTCCTTGTATCTCTCCCATGCATCGTATAATGTCTCTAAATCTATCTGCACAAAAGAAGAAATATCATTCCTTAATTTGGCCGTTTTGGCCGGCGGAAAATATTTTAATAAAAACTTTTCGGTCATTTGATCCCATGTGGTAATTGACCCTCGTGGTAACGAGTGTAACCACTGTTTGGCTTTATTCCTTAATGAAAAGGGAAATAACCGAAGACGGATGGCATCGTCAGTAACGCCATTTATTTTGAAGGTATCACAGAACTCTAAAAAATTAGCTATATGAGTATTCGGGTCTTCGTCCTGCAAACCATCAAATTGAACAAATTGTTGAATCATTTGAATAGTGTTAGGCTTTAATTCAAAATTATTAGCAGCTATAGTAGGCCTAACAATACTCGAGTCTGCTCCTGTTAAATGAGGTTTAGCATAATCATACATAGTACGAGGAGCATTATTTTCTTGCACATCTGGTGGTGGTGGATTATTCTCCTCCATCCCTTCAGTAGGATTGGATTTCGCTTGCTTGTTCTTCTTCTTCTCTGTAATTTAGGGCTCGCCTAATTTCTCTGCGATTCCTGCGTGCGGTAGCTTCAATATCACTGTCGTATACCAAAGGTCCTCTCGGGTTCCTTCTAGTCATAAACTAGAGGTACCTGCTAGGAAAAGAAAGAAAGGAAGAAAATTGTAAAATAAAATAGAAATAAAAATAAACTAAAGTGCGGAAAAATAAAAATAATGGCTAAAGTAATAAAAATAGAGTTTTCTTAATATTTTAGTTCCCCGGCAACGGCGCCAAAAACTTGATCGTGTCAAACAGTCGAGTTTTAATATTTATAATAAGAATGATCGAACCTAGAGACTACTATGACAACGATTGAGGCAAGTGCACCTATCGAACAGTAGTATAGCTTAGGCAAGACCGGATTATCGAACCCAAAGGAACTAAAAGTACTAATACTAACTTTCTTTCTATTATTTAGCCTAAATATTAAGTGATTGGTTTATTAATCTAAAAACTAATGAACTACTAAGCTAAGATGCAAGACAAAAAGAATGAAACTTGGGAAAAGACTGTTGGAAAACTCAGTTGACTCAAACGATACCTTAGGAGGAATCCACCTAGACTTCACTTGTTATCTAACACTGAACCAGACGATTTATTCACTTAGCTTGATCCGTGAGACTCCCTAACTTATATTAAACCCTCTCTCGAGGCGAATAACGTCTAACCCTAGGTTAATTAACCGAAATCTCTTTCTAATTAAAACCCCTAGAATAGCAGTAAATCGATCTATGGACTCCCATATTAGGTTTCACCCTAATCCGGCAAAATCTCGTCACCCTATCTCTAGGCGTGCGATCAACTCCGCTTAACTATGCTAGATCTACTCTTAAGCAGGGACTTTTGCTCCACCACCTAAGCACATTCAATTTGGATTAAGCACACATAATTAAGAACAAACTAAATATTTATCATATAATTCAGAAAACAATAACAAGATTCATCTAGGTTTCATCCCCTTCAGGTATCTGAAGGGTTTAGTTCATAACTATAAAAGAAAACATCTCAAGAGAAAAGATAAAACAAAACATAGAAAATCCCTAAAACCCCCTGAAGGAATTGAAGGAGAAATCCGCCGTCTTGAGTAGAATTCCGGCTTCTTGAGATGGATCAACTGGCTATCTTCGAGTGATTCCCACGAATCTGACCTTCTGGCTCAGCTTCTGGCCCAGCTGAATGCCTAACTGGTCCCCCCTTTCTAGGTCATACTTAGGGTCTTTATATAGGCTTTTGGAATGCGTTTCTTTCTCCCTAAGTATCCTTTTCCGAGTAAAATTCCTCTTGCCCACAGGTGTCGACACGCCCTGTTGCACACGCCCGTGTGAATCGATGGTAGGCCGTGTTCGGGCCTGTTGGTGGTGGCACGGTCGTGTGAGTCGAGGTTGGGCCGTGTTCTAGTTGATCCATGAGGCACGGCCGTGTGGCTTGAAGCCCAGGCCGTGTCGATTTCCTCTTTGGCCCAAATTGGCCCGTTTTAAGCCCGTTTCTCGTTCTTTTTGTCCTCGGGTGCTTTCCTGAGTATAAAACATGAAAAGAAAGGATTAAGAGCACCTTTTTACATAAATCAAGGGATAATTCATCCAAAAACATGCTAAATGTGGGATTAAAATATGTTACTTTTACGGTTTATCAAGGATTTTATGCAGTAATGCCTCAGGCCCGGTTCAGGCGTAGAATACGGGTAAGGGGTGTTACATTTAGTGGTATCAGAGCTATGGTTTAGTCGGTTCTAGGACTACCGTAGCGGGTGTAAGAGTCTAGCTATACATGCCATAAGTGTACAATGATAGTGTGGTGGCTTCTAATGATTTTAAATCTTGTTTTATATAGAATATGGATTCCGATCCATCGACTGCTGATGAAGCAGCTAGTAATGCGCCGGCTCCTGCACAAGGAACCGTGCCTGTTCAAAGTGGACCCGAGACTAGGGGTCAAGGGGAAGAGGCACGAGAGGCCTTTCTCCAGATGATGAGCAACTGGTACTCGGAGTATGTCCGAGCGAACCCTAATGCTCAACCTCCTCCACCTCCTCCTATACCTCAGCCAAATCCAGTGGCTCCTCAAGGTATGGATGTAGTGAGGATATCGAAACCCCCGGTGGATAAGATTAGGAAGCACGGGGCCGAGGAGTTTAGAGCTAAGGTAGATGATGACCCTGAGAGGGCGGAGTTCTGGTTAGAGAACTCGATGAGAGTGTTCGATGAACTCTCATGTACTCCTGAAGAGAGCTTGAAGTGTGCCGTATCTTTGCTGAGGGATTCGGCATACCATTGGTGGAAGACACTAACGTTAGTGGTCCCGAAAGAGCGGGTGACGTGGGACTTCTTTCTGGAAGAGTTCCGGAAGAAGTATATAAGCCAACGGTTTACCGATCGAAAGAGGAAAGAATTCCTTGAGTTGAAGCAAGGAAGAATGACAGTAGCAGAGTATGAGCGTGAGTTTGTTAGGCTTAGCAAATACGCTCAAGAATGTGTGTCGTCGGAGACCATCTTGTGTAAGAGGTTCGAAGACGGATTGAATGAGGATATCAAACTCCTGGTTGGTATTTTGGAGTTGAAAGAATTTGTGGTGCTAGTCGAAAGGGCAAGTAAGGCCGAAGAGCTGAGTACAGAAAAGAGAAGGGCGGTGAGTGAAGCCCGAGATGCGAGAAAGAGGCCGATGGGCAAGTCGTATCAAGCCCAGTCAAAGAGATCCAAGGAAGTGAATCCTCGGACGACAGCCTCAGTGGGATATTCACATCGAGACTTGGACGATATTCGTTCGGGTTCGAGAGTCCGAGCTACCTCGATGGAAAGTGTGGGCAATACAAAGAGCAAACCAGAGTGTCCAAGATGTGGTAGACATCACACTGGAGAGTGTTGGGGAAATACTCGGAAATGTTATAAGTGTGGTTCCCCCGATCACTTTATTCGAAACTGCCCCGAGAGGGATGATAAGGAAGAAAAGCAAGAGATGAGACCAAGTGATGTGTCTACAAGGGGTAGACCACCAAGAAACCCAAGAGGTGGGGCTAGTGGTAGAGGTGCATCCAGAGACTCTGCTGTGAGACCAGAGGGTCGAGCACCTGCGAGGACGTATGCTATTCGCGCTCGCGAAGAGGCATCCTCCCCAGATGTGATAACGGGTACTTTTTCTCTCTTTGACACCTTTGTTATTGCTTTAATAGATCCAGGGTCTACTCACTCTTATATTTGCATGAGATTAGCATCTAGTTTGAGTATGACTGTTGAGTCTACAGATATTGTGGTTAAGGTGTCAAACCCGTTAGGAAAGCATGTGTTAGTGGACAAGGTGTGTAAAAATTGTCCTTTGTTGATTGAGAATCATTGTTTTCCGGCAAACCTTATGTTGTTGCCGTTTGATGAGTTTGACTTAATCCTAGGCATGGATTGGTTGACTAGCCATAGTGTTTTAGTGAACTGTGGTAGTAAGTACATTGAATTGAAATGTGAGAATGGAGATGTGGTTCGGGTTGAATCAGGTGGACCGGATAGTCTACCAGTGATGATTTCTTCCCTAGTGGCTGAGAAATGTTTGAGAAAAGGGTGTAAGTCCTATCTCGCCTTTGTGCTGAATACTCGAGAGGTTGGAGTAGAGTTTGAAACAGTGCCAGTGGTAAGAGAGTACCCAGATGTATTCCCGGAAGAGTTACCCGGATTACCTCCAGTGAGAGAGGTTGAGTTTGGAATTGAGTTAATTCCGGGAACGGCACCTATTTCGATTGCTCCTTACAGAATGGCACCTATAGAGTTGAAAGAACTGAAGGTTCAGTTGCAAGAGTTGACAGATAAGGGTTTTGTAAGACCGAGTTACTCACCGTGGGGTGCTCCGGTATTATTTGTAAAGAAGAAAGATGGGTCTATGAGGTTGTGCATAGACTATAGGCAACTCAATAAGGTGACGGTGAAGAATAAGTATCCCTTACCAAGGATTGACGATCTTTTTGATCAGTTGAAAGGAGCGACAGTGTTCTCCAAGATAGACCTGAGGTCGGGTTATTATCAGTTGAGAGTGAGAGATCAAGATGTGTTGAAAACTCGCATTCAGAACAAGGTATGGCCATTATGAGTTTTTGGTTATGCCGTTTGGTTTGACGAATGCGCCTGCAATCTTTATGGATCTGATGAACCGTGTCTTCAGACCATATGTGGATCAGTTCGTAGTTGTCTTCATAGACGATATATTGATCTATTCTCGGAACGAGAACGATCATGAGGAACATTTGAGAATTGTCTTGCAAACTTTAAGAGATGAGCAGTTGTATGCTAAGTTTAGCAAGAGCGAGTTCTGGCTCCGTGAGGTCGGATTTTTAGGACACATTGTGTCGGGTGATGGTGTCAGAGTTGACCCGAGTAAGATATCGGCTATTGTGGATTGGAAGCAGCCGAGGAACGTGTCAGAAGTTAGAAGCTTCTTGGGATTGGCGGGATACTATAGACGTTTCGTGAAGGGGTTCTCTGTGATTGCTACCCCTATGACGAAATTATTATGCAAAGATGTTAAGTTTGAATGGACGGAGTCATGTCAACAGAGTTTTGAGAGATTGAAAACATTGTTGACGGAGGCGCCGGTTTTGATTCAACCAGAATCGGGGAAAGAGTTTGTGGTCTTCAGTGATGCGTCGTTTAATGGTCTTGGTTGCGTGTTGATGCAAGAGGGTAAGGTAGTCGCTTATGCCTCGAGACAGCTAAAACCGCACGAGAAGAATTATCCGACTCATGATTTGGAGTTGGCCGCGATTGTTTTTGCGTTAAAGATTTGGCGACATTACCTTTATGGTGAGAAGTGCCGAATCTTTACGGATCATAAGAGCTTAAAGTATTTGATGGATCAGAAGGATCTGAATCTGAGACAGAGACGGTGGCTTGAGTTATTGAAAGACTATGAGTTAGTCATTGACTACCACCCGGGAAAAGCAAATGTGGTTGCGGATGCCCTGAGTAGGAAATCCCTGTGTGCTCTACGAGTTATGGGCACGAGTTTAGCATTGTCGGAGGATGGTGCTATTTTGGCAGAGTTGAGAGCTAAGCCACTATTTGTTCAACAGATATGTGAGGCTCAGAGGAACGACAGTGAGATGCAAGTTAAGAAAGCTAAGTGCGGATCAGAAAGTGATTCTGATTTTCGAGTGGACTCGAATGGTTGTTTGTTGTACCGTGACAGAATTTGTGTACCCAAAGATGAGGAGTTAATCCGAAAGGTTTTGCATGAGGCCCATAGTGGATGGTTGTCAGTACATCCGGGCAGTACGAAAATGTACAACGACTTGAAAAAGTCTTATTGGTGGCCGGGTATGAAAAGAGACATCTCAGAGTTTGTGGCAAAGTGTCTGATATGTCAACAGGTGAAAGCTGAGCATCAAGTGCCTTCGGGATTGCTTCAGCCAGTGATGGTTCCCGAATGGAAATGGGATCGGGTTACCATGGATTTTGTGACGGGGTTGCCGATGACTCCGAAAAAGAAAGATGCTGTGTGGGTCGTTGTGGATAGACTAACGAAGTCGGCTCACTTTATTCCAGTACGTGTTGATTATTCACTGGATAAGTTAGCTGAATTGTATGTGGCAGAGATAGTAAGATTGCATGGTGTGCCTATGTCTATTATATCGGATAGAGATCCGAGGTTTACTTCGAGATTTTGGAAGAAGTTGCAAGAGGCCATGGGTACGAAATTGAATTTCAGTACTGCGTTCCATCCGCAAACTGATGGTCAGTCTGAAAGAGTGATTCAAGTTCTTGAGGATATGCTTCGATGCTGTGTGTTAGAATTCGAAGGTAGTTGGGAGAGATATCTACCTTTGGTTGAATTCGCTTACAACAACAGTTATCAGTCGAGTATACGGATGGCTCCGTATGAGGCCTTGTATGGTCGTAAGTGTCGGACTCCTTTATATTGGACCGAGCTTAGTGAGAAGCGGATCCATGGGGTCGATCTAGTGAAAGAGACTGAAGAGAAAGTGAGTGTAATCCGTAATAGTCTGAAAGCTGCTTCGGACCGACAGAAGTCGTACGCGGATTTGAAAAGAAAAGAGATTGAGTATGAGGTGGGTGACAAAGTGTTTTTGAAAGTGTCCCCGTGGAAAAAGATTATGAGATTTGGACGAAAAGGGAAATTGAGTCCAAGGTTCATAGGGCCGTATGAGATTACAGACAGAATTGGGCCTGTAGCGTACCGGTTGGCTTTGCCGGTAGAGTTGGAAAAGATCCATAATGTGTTTCATGTGTCGATGTTGCGACGGTATCGCTCCGATCCTTCACATGTGATTCCTTCGACGGAAATTGAGATAAGACCGGATATGTCTTATGAAGAGGAGCCGATTAAGATCTTGGCTCGAGAGGTGAAACAGTTGAGAAATAAGAGCATAGCACTAGTGAAAGTGTTGTGGCAGAAACACGGTGTGGAAGAGGCTACGTGGGAAACGGAAGAGGCTATGAGAGAGCAATATCCAAACCTCTTTACTGGTAAGATTTTCGGGGGCGAAAATCTCTAAAGGGGGGAGAGTTGTAACATCCCGGTTTAGGGCCTAGTCGGAACAGTGGTTCGAGACCACAAATCCGAGGTATATGTATGAGTTTTGAGGTTTATACTATGTGTGTATGCTAGTGTGAAAGTTTCATGAAGCAATTTTGTGAAATTGTGGTTGAATTGTCCAAAAGGACTAAATTGCAAAAGTTGCAAAATGTGATGTTCTAGAAGCTATTTGTGTGAAATTGCTTTAGAATATTAATTAGAGGTCCTTAATGAGCAATTTTCCCAATTATATGTTTTTGGACAAAATTGGGCTTGAATGAGTTAAAATAGGAAGTTTATCAAAAAGGGCATTTTGGTCATTTAGTAATTAAATGATTAAATAGGTGAAAAGATGATAAAAATTCACTCATCTTCTCCCCCAAGCTGCCGAAATTTTCAATAGCCATTGTTAGGGCTCTTCAATTTTTCAAGCTTGCTAGTAAGTGCTTCTTGGCCCGGTTTTTGATATTCTTCGTGTTTTTGAAGTCCTAGTTGCATGAGAAAGCTATTTTTAGCTATTTGATGAGCTATGATGGATGTTCAAAAATGTACATATGTATGACATGCATGTATTTTGATGTTTTATGGAAGAATATGAAAGCTTGATGTAGTAGAAACATCTTTTGCTAAGTGATTTTCCATGAAAATGCATGTAGGGACTAGTTTGTGAAAATCTAGAGTTTGGTCATACATGTGTGATTTAGTGAGAATTGATGAATGCTTTAGTTGAGTAAGTGGTTCAACTAAGCATGAAAGTCTAGAAAGTTGAATAAAAATCACTTTACGAGCCTTGGGGCTAAAGTGTAAATACGGGAAAGTTTAGGGGCAAAATAGCAATTTTGCTAAAGTATGATATGTGAGTCAATTTAGTCAATGTGATTATTGAATAAGCTGATTTATTCATTATAGATCAAGAAAGACGAAGCCCGGATAGAAACCGAGGCAAAAGCAAGGTGGTGGACTAAATTGCACGTTTCTATACTTTTGAGTATCGAGGTAAGTCTATGCATAAACAATGCATTCATACTTACAATTTGTTAATGCTAGCTAGTGTGTAGCATGATTTGAGAATGATTGAGAACCTATGTGGTTCAAGTAGAATGAATGTAGTAGCTATGTGAATGAATGGATGATAGAGTAAGTAGACATGTGCATGTGTTGTGATAATGCTATATGGTAGGCTAAGTGCGATACCATTCTAAAGCATATTGACGATGAGCTAGCTATGTGCGATGCTATCGTGAGGTAAATCATCTAGTGAGCTATGTGCTAAATCACTAAGATTGCCTTTGTAGTAAGCTAAGTGCGATACTACCTTATTATATGATAGTGGTGAGCTAAGTGCGGAACCACTGAGACAATAGCTGTGTGGATTAACTGTGTGGTTGCATTATTGAATAGAGTAGCTGTGTGAATTAGCTGTGTGGATTAGCTGAGTGGATGTATTATTGAGTACTTTAGCTGTGTGGTTTTATCGTTGAGTAAAGTAGCTGTGTGGATGTATTATTGAGAATTAATGATGTGTTGTATATTATGGAATGTGATATTGAATGCAGGGGTGCATTTCAATGGTTATGAGCAAGTGACTCATAATGTGTTGGAATTGTGGTAAGGGATAGAAAGAGTAAGCATAGTTGTGATGTAATTTCATTTGTTAGTATAATGCTATTTGTTGTTAGCTTATACTATGATGCTTAATTGTTTATGTGTAAACTTACTAAGCTCAAAGCTTACTCCTTTCCTTTTTCCTTGTCTTATAGAGTAAAGGTGTTGAACCGAGATACGAGGATCATTGGAAGATAGCCCACATATCAGCACACTCTGGTACATGAGACTCAATGTTTTGTACATGGCATGTATAGGGTCTAGACAAGTTAGTGAATTTTGTTGTAAATGGCTAAGATATGTTGGCCTTTAGATGGATAGGTTATTTTGTATAATGCCATAGTGGTTGGCCATTTTATTATATGAAAAGATGTAATTATCTATGTGAGATTGCACTTCTATTTGAGTTGTTTAACTAGTGAATGCTTACAA
>JBBHDX010000712.1:7500-20995 GCA_039519145.1 Kokia cookei
TTACTATTTAAATATTCAAATTGAACTAGAAAATCGAATTTAATAATTTAAATGGATTTAATAGAAATTAAATAGAATAAGAATAGAATTTAATAGTAATAGAATTTTCTAATTTCTAATTCGAATTTCGAATCCTAAAATTAAAACAATAATAATAAATAAACAGAGAGCTCTTGTTCTTATTCGAAACGCCGCGTGATCTTTAACCAATTCTGCGCTTCAATATAATTACCAGGAGTAAGCGCTATAGCCTGTTTCCAATACTCAGCGGCTTGATCGAACCAAGCCTCCCGCCTATCCTTCAGAAAAATATCCCCCTGTCGAATGGCCTGTTCTCCCCGGTCGAAATAGGCGGTTCAATTCCTTCCCTTAGAACCGTACTTGAGAGTTTCACTACCTCATACGGCTCGGCAGTCAATTCTTTTGGTGTCCCATTTTTTTACCCCACCATATCCAATTGAATGAGATTTCTCATAGATCTATTGATTTGGCTCGGGTTAACCAAAAGGGGTTAATTACATGAGTTTCAAACTCTAATTTGGATTAAATTAATAATAAGTTTTATCTTTTCTCCCACCTTCAGAAAAATAAAGCATAGGCATTTCGGGGCTGTCGTCCGTTAGATTTTTCTGAAAGGTAACTATCTCGGTTTCATATCATATAGAAATTTATATAGAATCCTTGAAAAAGACTTCTTCCTCATAAAAAAGACTTACTGTCTTTGGGATCTGATGCTACACCGCTGCTCAATAACTTAGGGGATCGGCTCTATTACATAAGTCGATTCCTATTTTTTATCTCATATCATGACATAAATAAGCAGTTCTTATTTATTGTATCGGCTCAAAACCTCGCTAATTGATCTTTACGGCGCTTCCTCTATCAATTAGATCTTTATCCATAGAATAAAGTATCTAGGCATATATATTTCTTCATATTTCGACTTCTATGAAGTTTCTTTTTTTGTTACAGCTGATAAAAATCGTTTTTTGGACGATGCAATATGTAGAAAGCCTATTTTTTTTCTAGTATTTTATTTACTAGCGTGTTTATTTACTAGCGTATTTATTTACTAGCGTATTTGCTCTTTCTTTCCTTTTTTTATTTCTATAGTGGAGATAGTCGCACGTAATGACAGATCACAGCCATATTATTAAAAGCTTGTGGTAAGAACGGGTTTCGTTCTAGTGCTCGAAAATAATATTCTAAAGCTTTTGTGTGCTCTCCATTACTTGTGTGGATAAGGCCTATGTTATATAGTATATAACTTCGATCATAGGGATCAATTTCTAGTCGCATAGCTTCATAATAATTCTGTAAGGCCTCCGCATAATTTCCTTCGGATTGAGCCGACATCCGTTACGGTCGTCATTCGATTCAAAGAATTCTCCGTTCCAAAACCGTACATGAGATTTTCACCTCATACGGCTCCTCCTTTATGTGCATAATGAGAATAATCCATGGAATTAAAAAAAAAGGTCGAAATATTGTCATTATGAACTGAGCGGGGCTAATGTTTTTACAAGAAATCTCTAGCCAACCCTCTTGCAAAAGATCTTTTCTTACCATCAAGCGTGTTCGTACTAGATAAAAAAGTAAACTCCAACAATTTCTTTGTTCTCAACGCTCCTTAATTTCCAGGAATTAGTCACTTCAACAATCTTCGATGGTTATATGGGTATCCAAAGTACGAACAAGATGGATGTTTGTTGTCCCAACCATTTCTCTTAGTTCCGATCCCGATAAAGAAAGGGAATCATTAATAACAAAGTTTTCGTGTTGTTGATTCCTAGGCGTAGTGCTTCTTCCTCTATGCCGCCTATTGGTACTAGTGTAGTAGGGTTGACCCACAACACAGACCCACAGGTGTAACCTTTCGCTCAATACTCGAATCAACAATTGAAGCATCTGAGGTTGCATTAATCGGGGATACACGACAGAAGGAATTGCTTTATTTATAAACTTCACCTTCAACAAGCGTAGATTTCTTTTTTGTTTTCAATAGCCTTTTTTCTATTCTGAATAATGTGTCTTTTTCCTAAGACTGAGAGTGGTAAAGTAAATAAAAAAGTAAATAAAGTAAAATATATATATAATAATAATCAAATCGCACCATCTCTGTAATAAGTAAATGCCTCTTTTTCTCCTGAAGTTGTCGGAATTATTCGTAATAAGATATTGGCTACAATTGAAAAGGTCTTATCAATAAAATTTCCATTTATCTGCGATCTAGGCATAGGTAGCAATCCATTCTATAACTCTTTTCATTACCCCTCGTGAGAAAATAAAATGATCTCACAAACAAAGGAAGTGTACAGTACGAAATAACATAAAAGTAGACCCATTCCGTTTTTAAAAAATTCTTCGAGCCCGGAGACTAAAGAAAAAGTGATAAAAAAAGTGATGAAAAGTTTTCTATTTTTATAGCTAGTTTTCTAGTTAGAATTGATATTGTTCGTACCTATCGAACAATCTAATATGAATAACTCGCTATTCGCTCGGGGTATCGGCCATAATAATTATGTAGGAGAGATGGCCGAGTGGTTCAAGGCGTAGCGTTGGAACTGCTATGTAGACTTTTGTTTACCGAGGGTTCGAATCCCTCTCTTTCCGCACCTTCACCCAATTCGCCGATGTAACTGACTACAATGTATCAAATCAAATAAGAACATATACTAAAGAATTAGACCCTTCTTTAGTATAGATTCTCTATTCCCAATTCCTTTTTAATACGGAATACGTAAAATAGCATACAGGGGATGAAAATCTCCTTACGTATCTATCATACATGAATAGGAGAAAAATCTCCGAATCAAACCCATTCCCCTGTCTTCCTTTACTTAACCTTAACTCGGGTGAAAAGGGGGCAGAACCCTTGTTTTGTTATTTTAGTTAGGTTTAAGTCTGACGAGAATAATATTCTACGACAAGCAATTCATTTATTTTCAAACCAACCCATTTCCTATCTATTATTTGATTGACTAATCCTTTATATTGTAATGTGTGAAGGGTCAAATGTTTTGGTAATTCCTCATTGGTGGATGAATCAAGATAATTTTGAATCAGAGTTCTAGATTTTTGTTCATCCCTCGCTGAAATAATATCTCAGGGGTTTGCAGCGATAACTTGGTATATCTACTGTACGCCCATTAACTAAAATATGTCTATGGTTAACTAATTGACGGGCTTGAGGAATAGTCGAAGCCATACCCAATCGAAAAAGGATGTTATCCAACCGCATTTCAAGTAATTGTAGTAAAACCTGACCTGTTGACCCTTTGGCTTTTCTGGCAATACGAACGTATTTAAGTAATTGTCGTTCTGTAAGGCCATAATGAAAACGCAATTTTTGTTTTTCTTCTAAACGAATACGGTATTGAGATTTTTTACCGGGGCGCGATTGGTTTCTAAGATCGCTTCCGGCTCTAGGCCTTTTACTAGTTAGTCCCGGTAAAGCCCCCAGACGGCGTATTTTTTTGAAACGAGGCCCTCGGTAACGTGACATAAGGACTCCTTATTAATTTGTTAATTTGAATTTTATTGAAATTTCATAAACCGAAATTAAAACTGAACTAAATGAAGCGAAATCGACTGAAGGATTGTACTACAAATATTAATGAGATGAATTGGATCAATATCCATACTTTACTTTTTTGTATTGTATATAATGTATACAAAAAATAGAAATAAAAATATATTATTATTATATAATAATAATATATAAAAATAATATATAAATATAAAGATATATCAAATATTTAGAATATATATAAAATAAAATAGATATAATATATATAAAATAAAATAGATATAATATATAAATAATATAATATATAAATAAATTGAATATAATATTATATATATAAATAAATTAAACCAAAAGAGTTTCCTTTTTTCTTGATTTATTCTGCAAAGATCTAACTCCTCAAATTGATCCCTAATTGGAAGTTTCGACGAGATAATAAACGGATTGTTGACCTTTGGAAAGAATTGGAAAGAAAAGGGGAAAAAGCTTTTTCACTGTTTGTTCTTTGATTTCAAAAAAAACATTCTAAATTATGTAAAAAAGTCAAAAAGCAAACAAATAGGGAAAGCCGGCTATCGGAATCGAACCGATGACCATCGCATTACAAATGCGATGCTCTAACCTCTGAGCTAAGCGGGCTCAAATAATAGAAATTTTGTATCCATAGGGATTCAGCAAACTATTAGGATCTTATCTATTAACTATCTATTAGTTATTCATAATTAATATGAATTATTAATATGAATTATAGACTCGAATTTAGAAAAACTAGAATTATTTCTAATTTTTTGGTATGTTTATGTAGTCTATTCGTTCAGTTACGTATTGCTATAATATAATAATGGTAGATTCAATCTAATATTCAAGCTAATGTTGATAGAATATAATAATATAGAATAATTCTATTTAATTTTTTTTATTTAATCGATCGATTTAATAGATTTAATATAGATTCAATTTATTTCTATTTAGTTTAGAGTTCTAAATAGAGATAATTAGGGTCAAAATCTTTTTATGCATTTATATATTTTATCATTATATAAATGAAATGATACGTTATAAGTCTAGATAATTAAAAAGAAACTATTTTTAGATTCAAAAATTTGAATTATCTTCGAATTCGAAATAGAAATGAATGGAATAATTAGTTCTAGTTATTAAATAGAAATAATTCGTTCTAGCTATTATACTATAAAAAAAATAATTAATTAAAAAAAATAATTAATTTCATTTTAATAATGAATAAATTAAATTTTCATTTTTATTTTTTTAGTTATCTTATTCTTATTATGGTTATATAGGATAGTCTAATAAAAGGATAAGAATAAAAATGAAATTAAAGAAAAAAAGATGCAACCCATAGAAATGAAATCCAGATCATAATGAGAGACTCCTTTCTTTTGTTTTCATTCATAAAGACAAAAGCTAAGACGAAAAAAAAGAATCGACCGTTCGAGTATTCCACCAAATTGTCTGAGAAGACTGGGAGTAAGAGGGACATATATATGTTATGGAATACCCATCTATATTGAATTGCGAATACCGAAATGATAAAATATTTTCTGATTGGACCAAATAAAAATAAATATGGGTCTCCAATGAGCCGAAAGACGATAAACGGAACAAGAAGGTGGGTAAAGACCCTCGGATCTAGAGTCCTTTATCTATAATTATAAAATTCAACGGGTTCGCAGTAAAAAGAAGGCAAATAAATAAACGAAAGAAAATAAACAAATGAAAGAAGGGGGAAAAAGAAGAAAAAAAGGGGGAAGGGAGGAAGGGGGAAGGAGGGGCATCCTAATGAGATCCTAATCTCAAGACACAAAAGGGGATATGGCAAAATTGGTAGACGCTACGGACTTAATTAGATTCACCATTGGTATGGAAACCCTACTAAGTGATAACTCTCAAATTCAGAGAAACCCTGGAATGAAAAATGGGCAATCCTGAGCCAAATCCTATTTTATTATTATTTTACGAAAATAAACATGAACAAAGGTTCAGCAAGCGAGAATAATAAAAAAGGGAAAGGATAGGTGCAGAGACTCAATGGAAGCTATTCTAACAAATGGGGTTGACTGTTGGTAAAGGAATCCTTACTTATATCGAAACTCTAGAAAGGATGCAAGATATACCTATTTTTTTTTTATAGGTATACTAATGAAAAACTATCTCAAAAAAGACGAACCGAACCCGTATTTTTTTTCTATTATATGCAAAATCAATTTATATTTATATGAAAATATGAAAAATAAAAAGAATTGTTGTGAATCGATTCCAAGTTGAAGAAAGAATCGAATAGAATAGTCATTAATCAAATCATTCACTCCATAGTCTGATAAATCTTTTGAAAAACTGATTAATCGGACGAGAATAAAGATAGAGTCCCGTTCTACATGTCAATATCAATACCGACAACAATGAAATTTATAGTAAGAGGAAAATCCGTCGACTTTTAAAATCGTGAGGGTTCAAGTCCCTCTATCCCCAATCCCAAAAAGCCCGTTTGCTGTCTATTTATTTTATCCTACCCTTTTTGTTAGTGGTTCAAAGTTCCTTATGTTTCTCATTCATCCTATTCTTTGCCGTTTTACAAGCGTATCCTAGCATAGCGGAATTTCGTTCTCTTATCACAAGTCTTGTGATATATTGTGATATATTGATATATATATGATATACGTAGAAATCTCTTGAGCAAGGAATACCTATTTGAATGATTCATAATACATATGATTACTCATATGGAAATTTACAAAGTCTTCCTTTTGAAGATCCAAGAAATTCCTGTTCAGACTTTTAATTTAATACTTTTTCGTTTTTTTTTTGTTTTCATTTTTAATTGACATAGACCCAAGTCATCTAGTATTATGAGGATAATGCGTCGGCAATGGTCGGGATAGCTCAGTTGGTAGAGCAGAGGACTGAAAATCCTCGTGTCACCAGTTCAAATCTGGTTCCTGGCATATGATTAATTTGTATGAGTATCTACTCTACAAATTAATTGATATGGGTGGACATAATACATACTTACCTAGCTAGGTATCTGAGAGTAAACCCTCTCTTTATTTATTTTATTTTGTATTTTTTTCTCTTTTTAAAATGAGCAAAGAGTCTATTCTAATGTGTCTATTATAATGTAGTAAAAGACAAAATTTGCTTATCTTTCCTCTTCTTTTTTATTTGTTCACACTGCGGCTTCTCACATTCAAAAAGAATGTTAATACTTCATACATATTTAATTAAAAGATTAAAATAGTTGGTTGAAAGGCCCAACAAAAAGTCGGGTCTAGAGGAGTTCAAGGATAGAAATAACCAAGACTCGTCTCAGCTACAGTACAAATAGAATCCGATCCCCTTTCATTTATTTCTTTGTATTCTCTTTCATATTCCATTTCTTCATTCCCTTCTATGCGACTCTCTAGAGTTCATCTAAGTGATGTGCGCGATACAAAGTTCACGGTACAGAACCCTTGTTGTTCATCCTATTGTCTCGGCTCGTCCGAAATAAAATAAATAAAAGAGTCTCTTCAAAAATCGAGAATCTCAATGATGTATTGTCTTTTATTTATTTTTCTTTATTAGCCTATCCATAAGAATACGAATGAAACCTCAATTCCTCTGTTTGAGCTAGAAGAGAATGTACAAATATTCCTTGAATATTCGAAGTTGTAATTAGTTTCTTATCATTCAATGAGCGTCTTGTATTTCATAAAAATTGGGGGCAATGTAATCCTTACGTAAAGGCCACCCTATCCAACTTTCGGGCATTAAGATACGTTTCAGTCGTGGATGATTTTCATAAGAGATTCCCAACATGTCATAAGATTCTCGTTCTTGAAAATCCGAACTTTTCCAAACCCAGAAAACGGACGGAATTCTAGGGTTACTCCTTGGAGCAAATACTTTTATACATACCTCTTCCGGTTGATCTACACCATACTCTATTCTCGTAAGATGATACACACTGGCTAACAGTCCGCCTGGTGCTACATCATAGGCACATTGGGAACGTAGATAATTGTAACCATATACATATAAAATAACAGCAATGGAATGCCAATCCTCAGGCTTTATTTGTAAAGTCTCTATTCCTTGGTAATCGAAGCCCAAAGATCTATGAACTAGCCCGTGTTTGACTAGCCAAACAGACAAACGACCCTGCATCTTTTTATCTCTCCCGCACTTTTCTTTTTTATTTGTCATTTTTATAAGATAAGTATTTCGCATTTATGATGAAATCGAATTTATGAAGATTAATTCGTTGTCTGTTTCTGTAAAAAAAAATCCTACCTAATTCACTAATTCGTGGGAAGATAGTGAACCCTTGTAGTTGAAAAATGTTTCAGGAGGAATCTCTGAAGTAGATGGTGGTTGATAGAGCAATCCTTGATTATAATTTCTAGTACGAGTACTGCGTACAAGACAAAACTTGTGATTGGTAGTAAAACACCGATCCCCCTGTTGAGATCTAATTCGATCTTCATAGATTTCGCGAGATATTTTCTTACGAAGTTTTGTTATAGCATCTATAACTGCCTCGGGTTTAGGGGGACAGCCCGGCAAATAGACATCCACGGGAATTAGCTTATCGACCCCCCGAACAGTACTATAAGAATCAGTACTGAACATCCCTCCTGTAATTGTACACGCGCCCATAGCAATAACATATTTAGGTTCGGGTATTTGTTCATATAATCTCACTAAAGAGGGTGCCATTTTCATTGTTACTGTTCCAGCTGTTAAAATTAGGTCTGCCTGTCTAGGACTCGATCTTGGTACCAGCCCATAACGATCAAAGTCGAAGCGTGAGCCTATTAATGAAGCAAATTCAATAAAGCAACAACTGGTACCATAAAGAAGCGGCCATAAACTGGAGAGTCTTGACCAATTTGAAAGATCATTTAATGTAGTTGAAATAACTGAATTTTGGGTTGTTCGATCAAGTAAGGGAAATTCGATGGAATTCATACTCAATGTTATTATTATTTTGACTTTTTTCTTTTTTTTTATTATCTGAATATTCAGGAACTAAGACCATTCCAATGCTCCTTTTCGCCATGCATAAACTGAACCAACAATTAGGATAAGCACGAAAATGAAAGCTTCTATGAATACGGGTACCCCCAATACATCGAAACTCATTGCCCATGGATAAAGAAAAACCGTTTCAACATCAAAAACAACAAAAACTAGAGCAAACATATAATAACGGATTCGAAATTGTAACCAAGCATCGCCCATTGGTTCTATACCCGATTCATAACTAGAAAGTTTTTCTGGACCCTTTCTAATCGGGGCTAAAACTCCAGAAATTAGAAATGCCAAAATAGGAATAGCACTTGATATTATTAGAAATGCCCAGAAAATATCATATTCGTAAAGCAGAAACATAGACGAACTCCTATGAATGTGAAAAATAGATCGGATTAGTCGCTTCGACCTGGAATTCATTGTCAAGTCATCCGCAACTGTTTGTTTAGTCAAAACAACAATTCAGTTTGATCGAATCGTCTAGTTTCGTTTGTTTGCTGTGTTTCCATGTTGCGTTTTAAGATTTATTAATCCTATTTTATTTACATTCCACTTATTTCGATTTAATTTCGATATAGTACTAATTTGTATAGTATTATACTATATATTTATACTATATATAGTATAATACTATACAAATCCAAAACAAGTAATACTTTTTCGTTTTCACTTCATTTCGGATTTTTCTAAATAAAAGGAATTCTAATATCTAACTAATATCTAATATTTATTAGAATTTTAGAAATAAAAAAACTTTAAATTCGAAATTCTATTTATTCTATTATCTATAGAAATAGAATAAATAGAAATTTTTTATTTTATATCTATTTTTATATCTATATATATAGTTATATATATATGAGATTCTGTGTGAAATTATGTTTATGAAAAGATCTTTGTTTTTCAAACTCTAACGTGTCAACAAATACATACAATACAGTAAGGCGTTCTTAGATCCGTGCGACTCAATATTAGATTCGATTTGAGTTGAGTTGAATTAGGTTGGTTTTTTTTCTTTTGTTTTTTACCGGGTTCGTGTCATAATTTTGACTCCAAGGATTCACCAAAATTTGGTGGTATACCGAAGAAGTCTCACTAACTCTTTGATTACGGACAGGAAAAGAGGGGAATTCAATTTATATAGAATCAATCTAAAATCAATCTACCCACGAGGATTAATTAAGAAAATGGGGTTTTGTTTATTTTATTCTTATCCAAGAAAAAAGAGCGATTGGATCCGTTGAAATGCGCTTTTGTTTTCAGGGTTATACTCTGAGTGATCCCCCTGTGAGCGAGCTTATGGGAATGATTTTAACCAAGCAACTGGAAGCGACCAGTTCCAATCAACAAAGAATACAATAATTAGGAAAAAAACTATACAACTTTTTTTATTTTTAGTTGTATTTGGATATTCTTTATTGTTTTAGTTTGCTTTAGTTTTAAGAATATTATTTTCATTTCAGTTTTCTTAATTTAATAAATTTAATAAATATTTAAAATTAATAAAATAAAATTGAAAATTAGAAAATATAGGGCAATACGGACTCGAACCGTAGACCTTCTCGGTAAAACAGATCGAACTGATTATTATCAAAATGATTCGGCCTATTTTCCAGACCGAACATGCATTTTTTTTTGCATTGGGCTCTTTCATTAACTGATAGAAATATCAGTTAGTCTACCGTATATATATTTTTTTCTAACAGAAAAAAAGAAGACGGTTCCGTGTGCTCTGATTCATTGTGCTCTGATTCATTACTGATACAGGAGCACTTCCAAAGTGTTTCAAAGAGGGGAAGGGTTATCTTGACGTAGGTCTGCTTCTGGCCTCATTGAACCTAAAGTCAACGTGGTCTCTACCATCCCTATTAAAAAATCAAACATGAAACTTCATACACCTTAAGATTCATAGGACGAAAAGAGCATTTTTGAGGTCCTTATACTCATTATGCCTAGCATTGAATAGACCGGGTATTCACCCTATCAATATCTCAAATCAATGACTGGGTCTGATTCCGATCTTGCCTAAACGGCACCCGAATTGGCCAACTATTTGTCAGGCTATTGTTCTCTTCGTTTGTTCCTTCAAAGTAATGGAGTAAGACATCGATTTCTCAAAAAGATCAATTCTTTTGATTGCATTATAGACTTCCCTGAAAAACATTGGCGCACGTGTAAACGAGGTGCTCTACCACTGAGCTATAGCCCTTGTGTTTGTGATACATATTTTATCATATTATGTAAGATAATTTCTTGTCAAGATGAATATTACATGATCCAACATCATAATCATACCCTTTTGGTCGGTTTGATTGGTATTGCTTAGAAGTAATATTGGATTTATAATCCATCGATGTAATAGGTCCCTTTTCTTTCTCTTTATGATTCCTTATGATAATAAATCACGACTAACTCAGCGGTTAGAGTATTGCTTTCATACGGCGGGAGTCATTGGTTCAAATCCAATAGTAGGTAGAACTTATTAGATACCATCGATCCCGGTGTTGAAATAAGTTTTTCTACCCACCTTCTTTTATTGATTTTCTATCTTTTTCATCCTATTCTATTTCCGTTTTCAATTTTCAAATTTTTCGTTAGATCAAAATCTGATTTCACTTTTGATTGTATTTGATTCTATTTAATCGGCAGAATCAAAATGGGATGTATAAACGAGAGTTCTGTTTCTACGGAAATTCTTTCGATTAACCAACTCGTTACGGAATCGCGTCGATAGCCTCGACTCGTGTCCTAGCCCGTCTGAGAGCTAGATTTGCCTCAATTGTTTGCCTCTTGCCTTCAGCTTTCCTCAAGTTAGCTTCCGCTATTTCAAGAGCTTGCTGAGCTTCTTGTGGATCAATGTCACTACCCTTCTCCGCATCATTTACTAAAATAGTGATTTCATTGTTGCCTATTCTAGCAAAACCACCCATCAGAGCCATCGTTAACCATTGGTCGTTAAGGCGTATTCTCAAAATACCTATATCTACAGCTGTGGCAATAGGCGCGTGATTTGGTAATACGCCAATTTGTCCGCTATTAGTAGATAAAATGATTTCTTTCACTTCTGAATCCCAAACAATTCGATTAGGGGTAAGTACGCAAAGATTTAAGGTCATTTCTTCAATTTGCTCTCCATTTCTAAGCTAAGTTCGTAGCCTTCGCAGTAGCTTCATCGATGTTACCTACCAAATAAAAGGCCTGTTCAGGAAGACCGTCTAATTCTCCGGAAAGGATCAATTTAAATCCTCTAATTGTTTCTGCTAGACCAACATATTTCCCCGGGAACCGGTAAATACTTCCGCTACGAAAAAGGGTTGTGATAAGAAACGCTCAATTTTTCGCGCTCTTGCTACGGTTAAGCGATCCTCTTCGGACAATTCGTCAACCGAAGGATAGCTATAATGTCCTGAAGTTCTTTGTAACGCTGTAAGGTTTGCTTAACCCTTTGCGCAGTTTCATAATGTTCCTCACCAACGATTCGAGGTTGGAGCATAGTGGACGTTGAGTCTAAAGGATCTACCGCTGGATAAATACCTTTGGCAGCTAATCCTCTTGATAGTACGGTAGTAGCATCTAAATGCGCAAATGTTGTGGCAGGGGCAGGGTCGGTCAAATCATCCGCAGGTACATAAACTGCTTGAATAGAAGTTATGGATCCCTCCTTGGTAGAAGTAATTCTTTCTTAAAAAAGAACCCATTTCGGTACTAGGGGTGGGTTGATAACCCACAGCGGAAGGCATTCTACCCAATAAGACAGAGATTTTGCATCGCTTGGACAAAACGGAAGATATTGTCTATAAATAGAAGTACGTCTTGTTCATTAACATCTCGGAAATATTCCGCCATAGTTGGGGCAGTCAATCCAACTCTCATACGAGCTCCTGGCGGTTCATTCATCTCATCCTGTAAACTAAAGCCACTTTTTGATTCCGCAAGATTTTGTTCATTAATTACTCCAGATTCTTTCATTTCCATGTAAAGATCATTTCCTTCACGAGTCCGTTGACCTACTCCGCCAAATACGGGTCACCGGCTTTGGCAATGTTGTTGATCAATTCCATAATGAGTACTGTTTTACCTACCCCAGCCCCCCCAAATAGTCCGATTTTTCCCCCACGACGATAAGGAGCTAAAAGATCGACTACTTTAATTCCTGTTTCAAAAATAGATAATTTTGTATCTAATTGTATGAAAGTGGGTGCGGATTAGCTTGAATAGGGGATGTTGTGCGAGATCTACGGGACCTAAATTATCAACGGGCTCCCCAAGCACGTTAAAAATTCGTCCTAGGGTCGCTCCGCCGACTGGAACACTTAGAGGAGCTCCCGTGTCAATCACTTCCATTCCTCTCGTTAGACCATCTGTAGCGCTCATAGCTACAGCTCTAACTCGATTATTTCCTAATAATTGCTGTACCTCACAAGTTACATTAATTTGTTGACCGCAAAATACCCTCTTGACCCTTAACTACTAGGGCGTTGTAAATATTAGGCATCTTGCCCGGGAAAGGCTACATCTAGTACTGGACCGATGATTTGAGAAATACGCCCCGGATTTTCTTTTTCAAGCGTGGAAACTCCAGGAACAGAAGTAGTAGGATTTATTTTCATAATATAATAAAGTGAAATATGTCAATTTTTTTTTCGAAAATTATCTAATACAAAATAAATCTTCGACAGGAGGTTGATCGGTTAATTCAATAAGAAATGGGGGTTAGCGCTCGATTTCGTTGGTCCCATCCAATTCAAGTGCATTCAATTGGATTGTTTCCTTATTCAATGAAGGAATTTTTAAGTTCAACCAACCAATTTTCAAAATAGGAAGTGGATAAATAAAAATTTTGAGAGAGTCTTTCATTTGTCCATCATTATAAGCAACACCATCCATATTATCTATGGAATTCGAACCCGAAACTTTATTTACGATCTGATTTTCTTA
>JBBHDX010000713.1:0-21000 GCA_039519145.1 Kokia cookei
ACAGAGAGAACACCAGAAAAAACCCAAGAACCAAAGAGCTAGAGAGAAGGACAACTCCACAAAGTTCAGAGAATTTCACCCTACCCTCAAGAAAACTCCACTCGCCACCTTGTCTACAACTTTAGAGATACCTGAAAACACTTGTCGATACTCACGGATTCAAGAAATTAAAAAATATAAAGTAGAATTAAAGTTTTCACATGCTTTTTAACCCCCCACTTCTTTTACATGCATAAAAAACCAAGAATGTCCCTAAAACCCTCATTCATAAAACAGACAACGCGAGAAAAGGTAAGAAAAAATCCCACCTCTATCCTTTACCAGGGATAGAAAAACGATAAAAAGAAACACCGAGAATTAATCAAAACATCACCAGGACCAACATCTCCTTTCTTATTCAGCCAGCCAAGGACAAAAGGACACTAAAGCAGACGTCTTCAAACCGAAAATACAAAGAAAAGGACACCCTGATACCACCAATCAGAAGCTATAAAGGAAACAAAAACAAAACACCAAACTAGAACAAGCTAAAAATATAGAAACCAAGAATTCCGACCGAGATTCAACCCACCGTCCAATCTGTCCCAAAAAGAAACTAAGAAGATACCCAACGTCTTCAGAGAAACCCCGAAAAATCGATTACCTACCCCCAAATTCCCTTACCAAACGAGGCTTCAATGAGAAAGACCTCGAAAAAACCTCCACCACTTCAATCGGACAAACGAGAAGCAGACAATACAAACCACAAATCGTGTAATCGCACAACAAAACTGATTAAACAGAAAGCGATAAAACTAGTATACTCTACTTTTTTTTTCGAATTACAATAATAGGATAAAATCCCGAACAACAAATACGATTAGCGCAGCTCAAACTCACGTCATACCCTGGGACAGTGAATACCTTTAGTCATCAGGTCATCACGTGAGTATGAGTTTTCGGTGTTATTGCTTGTGTATTGGGATATACTTTTAATATATTTATTAGATGTAAGTTATGGTGAAGGTGGAAAAGAAAATGAAAAACCCACAGCAACAGCCTGTTGATTCCCTTGCTTTCTTTTTTTTTAATTCAAAACTCAACTTTAGTTTTTAATTAATCTCAATATATTTTGAAGCAGATGATTTCATGCTTTCACATTTATATGCTTTTAAAAAATAATAAAAATATAGCAAACAGCGACTGCACTAAATGAAATTGTAAGATTATTTCTTTAGAAAGGTACAGAAAATTCAATGTTGCCGGTCGCCACCTAATCATTTAGTTTAGTTGGACAAACATGTGGAGTTCACTAACAATCAACTTGAGCCCAATTTGCTTTACACTTTGGACATCCATAACACAAATCAACATAGTATCAAAATTAGTTTATGATTTAAGTTCACAGCTGTATTGCTCCACTTGAAAGTTAATTTCAAACGAATTATGAAGTATAGTGTGGTGATTATTCGTTTTATTTTTTTTAAATATAAAAATGGGATTTAAATTTCGCTTATAGAAATGGAACATATTTCATAATCAAATGTTCATTTTTTTAGAAATGAACTAATTATAATTATCGACGATGAACACCCTAATTTCGATAAAAAAATTATATTGAAACAGGATTATTCTTTAATATTTTTATGTCAGTGGGGTTATTTGGTGGGAAAAACATAGAATCAAAATATTGTTTTTTATTTGTATTTCCTGGTATAGGTGCAGAACATAAGAGAGGCATAAAAGTCAACATTAGTGGAAGCTGCCAGGGATGCCATTTTCTTCGATTCTCTCGTATCTGATGAATTTTCCATGTTGTAACCAAGTTCATACACATTGTTGCTGGTGATGTTAATTCACCAAAAGAGCTTTATTTAAAATCAGAGAAGATGGAATCCATAGAAAGATTGATTACTTTATTTAAAATCAGTTTTATTTATTTTGTTTAGTCAGAGCTTATATACCCATGCGATGAGCGAGCTAATGGTGTTTGTCTATGTTATTGTTTTTAAAAATGAAATAAAATAAAATAAATTTAGTCTTAACATAAAAAATTGATAATACATGTTAGTAATATATAAAATACAAATTTTTATTATAAAGTTTGAAAAATGGTAACTCTAAGATTAATTTAAAAAAAAAGTTTTATAAAGCGCAATATACATATACTTGTTTTAAATACATTAGGTGGATGTCTAACTCTTTTAAACCCTCATTAAAGTAATGAGATAAAACTCTCTGATTCATTTATGACCATCAGAGTAAATTAGATGTTTCAATTAAGAAATTAAAAAAATTTCTTTTACATGTACTTCATTGAATGCAAATGAACTTATAAATAAAGCTCCTTAAAATGAAAGTAGTAGAAAAGAAAATTCTTTGTTGATTTTATCTATTGCTTAATTTAAGTGTTCTTTTATTTGATTATCTCATAACACGTTATCAGCACGAGCCACTACAAGTTCATAGTGAAATTCACGTCATTGCGACTATACATAACTTGCCCGTAAAGCTCCCATTGAACTATATGCGATCTTAGACGGCTAGATGCAAAATTTTTGCAGCAAGTTTCTTTTATTTAATATTTCATATTTGATTATTTTTTTAGTTAATTCATGACCAATTATAATTGTTTTGATTAACTTATTTTATTTTTATGATTTTAGACGGATGGTGAAAGATTTAATAACGGTATGGATTTTGATTTGGTACTCTTGACATTGGAGTGTCTTAGTATCATATAAGTTATTTTAAAATTAATGTTTTCTATCAACAAATTTTTGAATTTTCTTACTTTTTAATAAAATCATCAAGACTCAACATTGAACAAGAAAGTTATTAAAACTTTCGTAGAAGAAAAGAAATTGAGATAAATTTCACTTATCACACTACATGCTTATATGTACTTATATTTTTGTTCATACTTTTTTTTTCTTAATATATGCTATTTGATAATTACTTGATAATTATATCTGAATGATGATAGATTAATTTTAATGATATAAATTGATAGATTTTTAAATCACGGTTCATAATATTATCGATTGTTTCTATTAAACAAAGCCTAAGGTTCATCATAATATGTGACTTTACATCAGTTCTTAGTCTTCATTATACTAATTGTTTTGTATGTTTAATTGATGGTTTCAATTTATATATTATATATATATAATATATATAAGTTTTCTAAATTCTAGACATCATATGTTTTTGGACTTTGATATTGTTTAAAATTCTCTTAAACAACAATGATTAAAGTTATTACATATATTAATAAAATCAAGATTCTTTCACATCAAACATGTTTGTTTAAAGTCATTTTAATGACATTTTGAGGAATGTTTAAATTGATTTTTGCGTTGATTCTAATATAGAATTTCAAGTATAGTTGTTGTCAATTTTTCTTGAATTATTTTGGTTGAAAACATTTTTATAAACTTAAAAATGAGAATTACTATATTAATTTGGCCTTTGGCATTTCTATGAATCTAGTTTGCATTAACCAATTGTTGTTTGAGAAGAAGCATTAAAACAACTCGTGTGGTTTGATTTTGTAAATGCCTTATATTTTCTTACTATACAACCTTGAAAATTTTGTTACTTTTGTAAAGTTGTTAAAGGTAGTTCATACACTTTATATTTGTTAATTATTTAGAGAAATTATATGAGCAATTATAAATGGAAAAGTTTTAGTGAACATGAGATGCATGATTTTGAAGTAAATTTCATATATGTCTGCAATGGGTTTTTATGGATTTTTTGTTGGCACTAGCATTGTTTCAGGTTTGATATCTTAGATGTCAGTTTTATCCGTACTTTTGATTTGCAATAAATTCTATGCATGACTTGGTTATTTCTTTCTAATTAATTGATGATGAAAAACTCTTGTGAAAATGGTTTTAAAAGTATTTTGGATTGATCAAATGTCTTCTTAAGGCCAAACAAAATAATGAATTATTCGTTCCACTGATTCCGCTTAATTCCTCGAAGTGAATGTAGCAATACATAACAATTATAATATGGAACCTATTGCCATTATTGACAAATGGATAAAAAGAAGATGGATGATTTGAAATGTTGCTAACCGTTCATTATTAGAACAAAATAACCAATGATCCATACTAATTAATCATTCCTTGAAGCGGATGATATCTATTTAATATTATTGGTAAGGAATATGATATATGCTTACATTATTGTCCGAACTATTTTCTTTTTGCACATCCCTTGAAGTGAATGTCTGCAATAAATATAATAAATTTTATAATCACTTTTGATCATTAAAGACAATTTGAACATTTGAAGATTTTGACATATTCCCTGAAGTGAATATTGCAAATAATTGTTTGCAGATTATTTTTTTATTGAGTTAATGACATTATGGACTTCACATTGACTTAGACATTTCCAGAAGTAAATGTCACAATATTGCTTATATGTGGATACAAAATAAAAAGAATGACGATAAAATTATCAATTGTCAAAATTTATATTGACATTATTAGTACAATTCAAAAACATGTTAAAGTAAACCGGAAGTTTACTGATACCAATACATTTACTATTTGGCGTAGCCAGTTAGACCATCCTAGATTATATATGATGCGAAAATTAATTGAGAATTCATATAGACATTTATTAAAGAACCAAAAAATTCTTTAATTTAAAGAATTCTCATGTGTTGCTTGTTCTCAATGATAATTGGTTATTACAAACTCACTAGCTAAAGTTGAGATTTAATGTTTTGCATTTCTGAAATGAATATGGGCTCATTCATTCACCATGTGGGTGATTTTTTATATTATATGACTTTGGTAGATGTATCTAAAAAACAACAACATATGCGTTATCAACTTGAAACCTATCGTTTGTGAGATTGCTTGTTTAAATGATTAATTTCAGATTATGCAATTAAAACAATTCATCTTGCTAATGTTGGCGAGTTTATGTCCCACTCTTTCAATAATTATTGTATGTCAATTGGGATAAAAGTTGAACATATTGTAGCTCATGTTCACACATAAAAAGATTTAGCTGAATCATTTATCAAACGCCTCCAACTAATAGATAGACTATTGCTTATGAGAACAAAACTCCTTGTTATAGCTTAGGGATATGCTATTTTGCACGTAGTAGCACTTGTGCACTTCAGGCCAACAAATTATAATAAATACTCCACATTACAATTGACTTTTGGTCAGAAGTCAAATATTTCTCATCTTAGAATTTTTGGATGTGCAGTATATGTTCCAATTGCTCTATCACAACGCACAAAGATGGGTCCTCAAAGGAGGTTGGGAATGTATATTGATATGAGTCTCCTTATATTATTAAATATTTTGAGCTATTAATTCGATATTTAGTTATGACATGAGTTGTCCATTTCCCCAACATTAAGGGGGAGAGAATAAAAAGCTGGATTAGTAAAGTGCTTGAAATGAATTATCAATGTCTAAGATCCTCGTAAAAAGCAATGTGAACCAGAAGTTCAACAGATAATTCATTTTACAAATCAACTGCCAGATTAATTAAAATCTTACATACCAGCTTAAAATGCTCAAATACTAATTAATCTGGAAATACGTGAAAAACTTAACATGCATCTAATGGATGTTGTTATCGCCTATTTGTATGGTACACTTGATAGTGAAATTTATATGAAATCCCTGAAGGATTTAAAACCCCAGAAGGATTTAAAATCGTTGAAGGATATAGAATTTCTCGAGAAAGTTGCTCAATCAGATTAAAGAAAAGTTTATATGGATTAAAACAATCTAGACATATATGGTACAATCGTCTTAATGAGTATTTGTTAAAAGAATGCTATAAAAACGATCTAATCTATTCATGTGTTTTTTATAGAACGGTCTAAATCAAACTTTGTGATAATTTCTATTTATGTTGATGATCTAAATATTATTGGAACTCCTAAAGAGCCTCAAAATGCAATAAATTATTTAAAGAAAGAATTTGAGATGAAAGATCTTGGAAAAACAAAGTTTTGTCTTGGCATGTAGATCGAGCATTTAAAAGATGGAATTCATGTCCATCAGTCAACTTATATGGAAAAGATCTCAAAAAAATTTTATATGGATAAAGCACATCCATTGAGTACCCAGATGGTTGTAAGATCGTTAGATGTGAATAAAGATCAATTTTGTCCTTGCAAGAATGATGAAGAGTTTCTTGGTCTTAAAGTACTATATCTAAGTGCCATAGGGGCATTGATGTATCTTGCAAACAACACAAAACTTGAAATAGCTTTCGCTGTAAACTTGTTAGCAAGATTTAGTTATTCTCCAACACGTAGATATTGGAATGAAATTAAACAAGTATTTAGATATCTTAGAGGGACCACTGATATGTGGTTTTTTTATTCAAATGATTCAAAATCCCTATTAATCGACTATGCTGATGCTGGATATTTATCGGATCCACATAAAGGTCTATCTCAAACAGGATATTTATTTACATGTGGAGATACTGCCATATCATGGCATTCAACAAAGCAAATATTAGCTGCTTCCTCTTCAAATCATGCTGAAATAATTGCAATGCATGAGGCAAGCTGAGAGTGTGTTTGGCTAATACTATTAACATAACATATCTTGAAGATATGTAATTTGCCTTTACAAGAAAAGATGTCAACTATCTTATACGAAGATAATGCAACATGTATAACACAATTGAAGAGTGGTTACATCAAAGGTGACAGAACGAAACAAATTTCACTAAAATTATTCTTCACTCAAGATCTTGAGAAGAAAGGTGACATAGAAGTTCAACAAATTCGTTCTAGTGATAATTTAGCAGATCTTTTTACTAAGACGTTGCCAATTTCAACATTTGAAAGACTACGCGACAAGATTAGAATGCGTCAAGTCAAAGATATAATGTGATGTTGCCATTAGGGGGGAGTCTAAAACACGTTGTACTCTTTTCCTTTAACCAATGTTTTGTCCCACTGGGTTTTCTTGGTAAAGGTTTTTAACGAGGCAACTTATAATAGGATTGTGTACTCTTTTTCCTTCATTAGGTTTTTATCTCACAGGGTTTTTCCTAATAAAAGTTTTAATGAGGCACATTTTTATTTAAAAGACATCTAAGGAGGAGTGTTATAAATACATTAAATTTAATGTAATGGATGTCTAACTCCTTTAAACCCTCATTAAAGTAACGAGATAAAACTCTCTGGTTCATTTATGACCATCAGAGTAAATTAAATGTTTCAATTAAGAAACTAAGGAGATTTCATTTACATGTACTTCATTGAATGCAAATGAGCTTATAAATAAAACTCCTTGAAATGAAAGTAGTAGAAAAGAAAATTCTTTGTTGATTTTATCTATTGCTTACTTTAAGTATTCTTTTATTTGATTATTTCATAACAATACTGATTAATTAATGTTTAAAGTAAATTATTTAATGCAAATAACCTCTTGATCCACCCTCTTTCAATTATTAAAAAAAATTATCTAAAAATTCTGCATTGGTCTGATGGTTAATGGTATTCATTATTCCAAGTGTGACTTGAGTTTGAATCGCGTTGTTGTTAAGATTTTGTTCTTCCCTTGTAATTCACAAAAAAAAAAAAAAAAAACTATCTAATATAATTTAAAAGCTAAGGAGTAAAAGAGGGGGAGAGATCACTTACAACGATATAAAATTTAAATGGCTTGACATTTTTAAATCAATTCAATAACTCTATCATATAGATCTAAAATATCCTATATTAACATATATTTAATAGTTGAAAATTTTTCACCAGCTCTTAAAATAGAAATTTTGTCATTTTGGCCCTTAAAATTTATAAATTAATAAAGGTAAAATTACATCTCTAAAAACGATAAAAATTTGATTTAATCCTTTAAAAATTATGAAGATATAGATAATTAAATTTTGAACTCCCCTAAAATTTTTTCATGGCTTCACCCCTAATGTACCACTTCAATTTTACATCGGTTTAAGTACATCCCTCCATTTAAAAAAGTAATAAATCTAAATTACAAATAAGTGTTGTGAGAATGTCATGCATCAAAAATTGTAGTGCGAACATGTTTGTTTATTAGATGATGTAATTGTTTTAAAAAGAAATAAAAATAATGTAAATTTAAAATTAACATAAAAATATATAATACATCTTAATAGTATATAAAATATATGTTTTATTTTTTTAATAATATATATTTATGAAGTTTGAAAAACAATAACACTAAGATTAATTTCTAAAAACCCTTATAAATTGTAATATACGTAGACTAATTGATTAATGTCTAAAATAAATTATCTAATTTAATTTAAAAGGTAAGGATTAAAAAGAAACAAATCTAAATTGGAAATAAGTGATTTAAATAGAAAATGACACGTCAAAAAACTGTTTATTTCCACTATTAGACAAAACCTTGTAATACAAAATCAGAATATGATATGATACAAAAAGATAAAAAAAAAAATTATAGGTAAAGAGTAGGAGTGCCATTTTGTTTACGAAGTTTTGCTCTGTTAATTAATCGCTTAGTTACGTGAGAATTGTTTCACTCTTGATACGAGGACTTCGTACTTATCCTAAATTTATCTCCGTGAGAATTGCTAGCGCTGTTGGCTTCTTGGACGAACTTCCAAACTTGTCAAAAACTTATTTACGTGAGAATTGTTTCTCTCTTGGTTCTTGGATGAGCATCCAGAACTATTCCTAAACTCCGACGATTTCGTTTATAACTCTCCCCCACCCAAGTCACTCACCATTGGCATGTTTCTTAAGAAATGGGTAAACCATCTTTCTTTCTTCCAATCTCTTCCTTGTCTGTCTTTGAAGTTAAAAATAGCTATTTAGATATGGAATGGTTTTTTCTTCCTGTATCCCAATTCATATTTGGTCTAACATGTTATTAGTTTAAGAAAAGAGGTAGAAATGATTTAAGTCTCTCCTCTTCCAGCAGCCAAAAATATGTGTGTTCCTCTGTCTCCTTACCTTCCCACAAATATCGTTTGCTTCACTTAAAAACCGACCCTGACAGTAGTTCTTTGCTATTTCCCACCTCTTGCCCTACTTTCCCACCTTCTCCTCCGTTTTTCGCTAAAAATGTGATTTATTTTTTTGAAAAAGTTAATATGGATAAATTTATATATAATATTTTTTGTTATTTGATAAATTTTTTAAAAATATTTCATAAAAATTATTTTTAATGGAACTAATGTATTTTTGAATTTTTCTTATATTTTTATTGTTTAATTGATTTTATTTTATATTTATAAATTTATATTTTACATTATTTTTAAAAAAAAATAAAACATAAATATATTATAAAACATTATAGTGCATTTTTTTTATTATAAAAAAATATTTTATAATAATCAATGTTATATATAAACTTAATATTATAATAAAAAATATTTTTTAATAATCAAAATTAAGCTTGTTTTTACCTGCCTAAAATAAATATTATAACTATAGGCAATATATTTTAAAATTTAATATTCTTTTAGCGTTTTTCAGAAACACTTCTCCTTTCGATATTGCAGAAATTCCACAGGGGCATGCCTCCAACGCCAGTGTTCGCCTACGGTGCTTCATGGAGCACGGCAACAGTCCCCGGTCCAACTATCGAGGCTCTCCACGGTGTTGACACTTACGTGACATGGGTAAACCTTCTTCCTTCGAAGCACATACTGCCATGGGACCCGACAATCCCCACTGCCATCCCCGCCAAAAAGACGGGAGTCCCTACCGTAGTGCACCTCCATGGCGGCATGCATGAACCCGCCAACGATGGAAACGCAAACTCATGGTTCACTGGTGGATTCAGAGAGAAGGGTCCTGACTGGTCCAATAGAACATATCACTACAACAATAATCAGCAGCCTGGAAATCTTTGGTACCATGATCATGCCATGGGGTTGACCAGAGTCAACCTATTAGCTGGCCTGATTGGAGCCTATGTTATTCGACACCCTGAGGTTGAGGGCCCACTTGAACTTCCCCAAGGCCACGAGTTCGATCGGCCTTTGATCGTCTTTGATCGTAGCTTTCGTAAGGATGGATCCATATACATGAATTCCACCGGAAACAATCCCTCTATACATCCGCAATGGCAGCCGGAATATTTCGGCGACGTAATCATAGTGAATGGTAAGGCATGGCCGAAGATGACGGTACGACGTCGTAAATACCGATTCCGTATAATCAACGCTAGCAATGCTAGATTCTTCAGATTTTTCTTCACAAATGGCTTGGAGTTCATCCACGTGGCATCTGACTCGACTTACCTCGGGGAACCCGTGGTGACCAATGAAACTCTGCTGGCACCCTCAGAGATTGCTGACGTGGTCGTTGACTTTTCAAAATCAAAGACTGATGAAGCCGTTCTGGCTAACGATGCACCCTACCCATACCCGTCTGGTGACCCAGTCAACGAATCAAACGGTAAAATCATGAAATTCACAATCCAGAAAAAGCGAGAGGTCGACTCGTGGCGAGTACCTGATAAATTGATCCAATATCCTTCCGCGGATATATCCAGTGCGAGGCAAACACGATACATCGCAATGTACGAATACACAAGCGACACCGACGAGCCTACGCATCTTTACATCAACGGGAAACCGTACGAAGCACCGGCGACGGAGACGCCGAAGGCAGGGACAAGTGAGATCTGGAACGTAATTAATTTAACGCATGATAATCATCCGATGCACATTCATTTGGCACTGTTTACGGTGTTGGATCAAACAGAGCTAGTAAAAGCAGAGGAGTTTAAGGCATGCATGTCGAAAATGAACGACGCCATCAAGTGCCAACTAAGCCAGTACGCGGTTGGCAGAAAGATAGAGGTGGCAGCACATGAGAAAGGGTGGAAGAATGTGTATAAGATGGAATCTGGATATGTGACGAAAATTTTAGTTAGGTTTTCTTACATACATTCCAACACGTCATATTCGTTTGATCCAACTGGAATGCCTGGCTACGTCTATCATTGTCATGTGAGTATCTACATCGTTCTTTTCTTCTTCTATATAAATATTTGCATCTGCAAGTTATAATAATATCATCGGGAAATGCAGATCTTGGACCACGAAGATAACGTGATGATGAGGCCACTCATAGTGATGAAATGAGAAACGTAAACGAGGTGATGGTCGTAAAATTTGTTATATTCAGATGATGTCTATGCATGCATGAGATGAACTGTATTTACAAGTTGCAGTGGATGGTATAGAACCTGAAAATGGTAGTGTAGTTCAGAATAAGATGGAATGTTGCGATTGTACGTTTGTAATTTATAGTCGTTGTACGCTGTTTCTATTTTGATATTTTCCTATCTTAAATGGATTAGTGATTTGCTGCATTTAAATGCAATTAATTTTCATTACCAAATCTAATTAAATTTATTTAACCAACCAAACATTTTATTTTACATTCATAAATAGTTGAACTTAATCCCACCTATCAATTGAAAATGGATTTAGAAAATAATTAAGTAACAAAGAAACTCTAATCAATTTTTGAATTTTTTTGAAAAATTAATCAAGTTTATGATAATTTTTTGCACTCAATTGAATTTTTAAACTAACAAAATTGGTCCAATAGTCTCTTTGACCAATGTTGACCGTTACAACATTGACATGGTCGTTAATGGTGCTGAAGGTGATGCTCCATGTCAGTGACTGCCATGTCAACAAAAAATAAAAAAATTCAATTTTTTAAAAAATAAAAAACTTTAAAATTTTTTTATTGGAATAAACCTAAACATCTGTTTAAAAGCTTAATTTTTAAAAATATAAACAAATTTTTTTTTTTATAAAATTTTAAAACAATATAAAAATTTATAAAAATATTAAATAAAGTTTAAAATTTTCAAAAAATTAAAATTAAAATTAATAAAAACTATTTAAAACCTAAGTCCAGAATGAATCTAGACATGCGATTGTCCAAATTCATATTTGGTTCAATTTATGTCCAAATTTATTCAAAATGATTTTTCTAAATTATATAAATTTTAAAAAATATTAAAATTTATTATATTTATTACAGACATTCACTTCAAAGAATGTATAAAAAAAATTCAAAAAATAATGTAAACTGATCTCATATTCCTTGCCAATAAGGTCATAAGATATCATCTACTATAAAATATGATTAATTAGTATAAACCATTAATCATTTTATTTCATGAATAAACATTTAACAATATTTTGGACTATCCATCTTTCACTTATCTATTTGCCAATAACAACAATAAGTTCCATTCACTTCTAAGAATGAATAAACAACATAATTTGTTAACAAAGTCAATAAAGTCATCATTGTTTGCAAATTACTTCAATCTCATTGTGATAAATCAAATGTATCTATACATTGTTCCCTTTTTTAAAAAAAAATTATCATTTCACTCTACAGGAGAGAAAAGAATTATTATAATCACTAATACCCATACTAGCCCATCAAAGACAATGCTCGCAGCCACAGTTATAATTTTGTCCTTTTTAAGATTAATTATGTAATGCTACATTCACCTTAATTCTAATCAAGCTGTAACAACCCGATTTTCAGTGGTGTTGGAAATAGTAATTTTGAGACCATAACTCCGAGGAGTCGGCTCGTAAATTTTATTTATTTAATATTTATGATGTCATTAGCATATTAAATTTTGGTTAAGAAATTTTATCTTTTGGATGGCTAATTAAGTATAAAGAACTAAATTGTAAAAGCTAAGAAAATGGGTGGTTATTGATTAAAGCTATTAAATAGATATAAGGATATAAAGTAGTGGACTAAAAGGTTAATTAGTCCATGAAAGAGTGTCATGGATGGTTAGGGGTTATGATATATGAAAGAATGAGTGAAATAAGTGAGGGTAAAATGGGAAAGATATAAATGGATGGTTTTAATTAAAATTAAAGGGTTAAAATAATCATTTTAATTTTAAGTCTTCTTCTTCCATAAGCCAAAACCCTAAGAAAACAAGCACACACATTCGGCCAAGCTTGAATCCTTGATTTGAGTAAGTAAATCTCGTTCGTTTTTATAATTTTTTATGTTTTTGAGTCCGTATTAGCTTAACCTAGCTAACCCGGGGACTAATTTGTGAATCTGTCAAATGTTATAACTTTTGCCACTGATGAATAAGCTGATTCTTGAAAGTTTATGGAAGTATTGTGGGTTTGGTTGTTAGATTTGATGATTTTGTTAAGTGATTTTGATGATTTTAGGGTTTAACGACTAGATTGTTAAAATGTAAAAAATACATGTATTTGTTGTGAAATTATAGCATGGAAGGAATTTTAGAAAGGCCTTGAATGTTCGGCTAAGTTGTGTGTTGTAAAGGATAGTTACTTTGCATGTTTAAGGTCTTAAGGACTAAATTGAATAAAAATGAAAGTATAGGGGTAATTTTATAAATTTCTTGAAAAGGAAATAAATGCAAGCAATGATTTAAATTTCATGATTTAATGTGAAAATTTAATGACTTGTTGATTTAGATTACGAGCGAGCGACATATCGTGGAAAAGGGAAAATCGCAGAATAATCTCTGGAGTTTCATTTTGCTAAAAATTATATTCCTTTTGATAGTGCTAACCCTATTGGTTTTGGTTTTATTCTTGATGATGTAACACGATAGAAGACGCGGAGGGAATAGCTTACTGACTCGTTTGAGCAAACTAGGCTCGTTTGAGCTATATTTACGAGAAGACCCGAATAGGTATTGGCTACAAATACGGGAAGAATGGAGATGATTGTTCACTCTCTCTCTCTCTCTTTTGTTCAATAAAATTATTTCGTAAGTTAATTGATCAACGAAATTACTAAGCTCTGTAAGCTTACCTATGTATTGTTTATTGTTTTGTAGATTCGTTTTGCTGTTGAAGATCGGATCCTCAAGAAGAATCACACTATCCCAGGAGCTCGTTTTGTAGTCCTTCGTATCACTTGGCTTATATGGCATGTAGTAGGATTGTGAACTTAATATGATTGATTTGTAAGGTCATTTGAAGTGAGGTTGACTTGATATTTGCTTCCTTTTGTATTTTGTGTTTTGAAATGACTTGATACCTTCATGTTGTTGATCTAATAGGCATGATTTTGAGTGCTCATTGTGTAATTAAATGTACTTGATATGTTTAAGATGGTTGAATGTAAACCTAAAGGAATTATGTGCATTTTTGGAAAATGTACATGATTGTTTCGGTAGTTTCAATGTATGTATCGGTAGAAGTACAAAGTAGGAGAGAGGTTACTTTCTGACTTGTTGTATCGGTAGATGGAATTGAGGTATCGGTAGTTCTGAGCATAGAAGTATCGGTAGAATGTTTACTTGTATCGGTAGAAGTGACAAAATGAATCTTCCTAGCTCTCTGGAGTTTTTAGTATCAGTAGAAGCATGAGTTGTTTCAGTATATGTCACTCTTGTATCGGTAAAACCAACTCAACTACCGATAGGAAACTGTAGGTATTCCTGAATTGTGTACTGACTTGACTTCTACTGATACTTGTCCAACAGGTACCAATAAAAGTCTCCCAGAATTGTGAAAATGACCTTTTTGCCCCTAATTGAGTTGCTTCAATGTTTGATTTCGATTTATGTCGTGTGTAATGTACATTTATTAAATTTTACTTAAACGGAATGATATTGAATGTTAATCTGCGAATGATGATCGGAAAGGTCTCGGGACCTTAATCGACGACGGTAACGAGTTTTGGGTGTTACAAAAGCAGATCTGATGAGAATTTTTTTTTTCATTATCATAATTTTCTTTCCAAAATTAATTCATAATCTCAAAGAATCTTTTACGTGCTTTCTTACAAAAATTCATGATTAATATCATTATACGGTTCTCAAGCATGTATAGATTTGAACTCCAAACTAATCATTGCATATAATACACATTTACCATAGATAAGAAGAGATAAGAATTATAATATATTTTAATCAAAACTAAAACTAAACCAATAAATTCTATAAAAAAATAACAAATATATATCTCCACATAGAAAACTTAACAATTAAACTCGAGAAGGGATTTATAAATTCATAGAGATGCAAATAGAAAATTATATAAATTAAACTTCTTAATAGAAATTAAATCAAATTTAATATATATATATATAATTGTTGATGAGTAGTAGAGACTATGAGCATTCTTTGCAGTGAAGAAAAAATGATCATTCCCAAGCAAATCTCGAGCAATCGCTCACAATTTTTAATCAAACAATTAAATTTCAATACTTAGAGCCCAACAAAATTTTGACGTAAAAAGGACATATCATTTTTGAATAAAATCGTACTGATAATGTATTATAAAATAATTGAATAATAAATAAAAGATAGAAACTAGAATAGAAGTATTTCTATTACATTCTATTAATTTTCACCATCTTTAGTAGTATATTCTTATATATAGGAGATTGAACTACTATTTTTCTAATATATAAATAGGAAAGCGATTACAAAGAGATAAAAAATAAAGAGTTAAAAAGATGAAATGTAAAAGATTAAATATAATAAACATCCACTTAATAACATTCATAACAAAATTCGCATTATTTAATTTTAATTTAATATAACTAAATAGATTTACTTATCTGAATTAAATTTAAAAAATAATACATAAAATTAAATCGAAAAATATTTAACCATATACCATTAATATATGTCTATCTTTTCAAAAAAAAATGTATATTTAAAAATTCCCATAAAATATATGATTTATCTTAACATTTTATTATTTGATTTAAATAATGATTGAATTACTGTAATTATTCAATATTTGAAGTTTATTAATTTCAATTACTTATTTAAAATATATTTAAATAAATGATGGATGATTATATTAAAAAATATATTTATAGTAAATAAATTGTATTTTAATTAATACATTACAAATCTGTGCATTTAAGGGCGAGTGTTTGATCGAATCGAGTGGAAAAATTTCGAGTTAATTGACTTCATGAGTCCTATTTTATCATCTTAACTCAATATAAAATTTTAGTCGAATCGAATTAAATTGTTTGAATTAAATTAAAAATTTAAATATGTCAAATAAAAATATTGTTATAATATATCTAATTCCATGTTAGAGCATACAAATTTGAAACTATATATATTTGAAAATTTTTTTAAAGCAAAATAAAAAAAAATACTTAAGTATGATAAATTTGAATCATTAATTAGGTCCCAAATTATTAATTTAGAAAATTTTTAAAATTTAATATTTTTAAATATTTTAAAAAATTATAATTTTTTTAAAATATAAAATATAAAATATTTTATTAATATTTTGAATTTTAAAAATTATTTTGAATTTTTGAAAATTATTTTAATTATTTTATAATTTTTGTTAAGAGAGATCAATTTGTTTTTTTAAAGTTGAGAGAGACTAAAAATGTATTTAGATCAATCTGTTATTCGAATTGAAAAATTCAATTCGACTCAAACTCGAAATTTGAATAAAATTATTCGAGATGACTCGAATAATTCGAATAACTCAATTCGATTAACTCAAAATTTATTTTGTTTTAATTTTTGATCAAATCAAATTTTGTTCACTTTTACTTCGCATACAAAAAGAATAGTGTCTATATATAAAATAAAAAATAAAAAGAGAGTAAGGAAAGCATCAATATTTAGAATATTTAGTTCCAAAGTACTTCTATACTTGCCACGTGTCACCGGTAATTGAATTAAACAGCATTAGTTTTAATTTTGCCATAAGTGGGAAGCGTCCACTTGCATTTGGTGAAATTAATTAATTTTATATTATTTTATAGACATGGGATAAAAAATAAAAAAATAGCTCAGATTAAATTAAAACTTTTATTTTTTTACATTAAAACATTCTACTTTTAATTCCCAAATTTCTCATACAGTAAGCATATTTTATTTTTTTTACCAGTAAAATTTTATTATAGCATTGGCTTCTGCTTTTTCTAGTTTCTGTTCGTTATTCATTATCTTTGATTGATCAAAGGATAGCTTTTTATTTTTGGGTTTTGTTTTTTAAATCTCAAGTTTTTGTTCATTGAGATCCTTTCCTTCATTTTAATTTTCATCTTTTATGAATATCTTTATTGATTCTTGGCAGATTCTGAAATAAACTAAATTTTATAACTATCAATGGAGATTGTAAAGAAGGAAAGAAAAAAGTGATTTTTTTTTTTATTTACTCAAGCTTTTATTGAACATTTTATGGGGTCGTCTCTTGATTTACTGTTATTTTTCATGGGTTTGGAAGATTTTTCTGCTGTAATGACTGTGGATTGTCTTTGAGAAAGGTGTATTGCTTGACTATTATATTGTTGGTTCTTGGATTTCTTTATAAATTCGAGGATTAAATTTATTGAATATTTTATATTTGGGATCAAATCGATAGAATGTGTAAATATTAGATGATTAAACTTGTTATTAAATCACATCAACTTCCCGTCACTCATGTAATGACAACTCATGAGAGAGCGATCAAAATATTTGATTTTGAAAACTTTAGTGACTAAATTGAAAAACTCAATAATTCAATGACCACAATAGAACGAACACAATAATTTAGTGATATTTTTGTAATTTACCCTATATTTGAAGGGGAAAACAGCCCGTTGGTAACTTGATTCCTTGCTTTGATTTTAACTCATATACTTCAGTTCATCATAATGCTTCACAATATAAAGATTGACACAGATTTATTTAAGCTTCATCTGATTGATACTTTCACATTTACATTATTTTAAAAGACAATAAAGATGTAGCAAAGGGCAAAAGTTCCAAAAGAAATTATTTAAGAAAACATGAATGTGGGTGGTGGAGACCTAATTGTTTAGTTTAAATGCAGAAGCATGTGGTGTTCACAAAGGGATGAATTTGTGCTCAATGCTTTACACTTTGGACATCCACAAAATCAGTAAGTAAACAAGTATTCTTCATGCTCATTATGAAAATCATGTCCAAACTTGTATTGCTTCACTTTAAAATTAGGTTCAAACAGGTTATTCATTTTTCTCATTATGGAAGTCAATGTGGCTTTTAGCACGATAAGGATGCTAAAATTTACTCACATTTCGTAAAAGTATCATAGAGGGTTTTATATTGGGAATTAGATTTCATTTTGATCACTCTATAAAAAAATAAATAAATTAGTTCATGTACGTTAGATCAAAGAGTAAATTGATTATTTTTGTTAAAAATTCCATCCTTTTATACCGCTAAAAACTGGCATGACTAATAAAATAACTAGACAATGATGTTTGGCGTGCTACGTGTGGCACCTCATTTTGACGTACATGGACTAGTTTTAACAGTAAAATGAGTGAAATTTTTAACATAAGGACCAATTTGCTTTTTGATCTAATGTGCTAAAACTAAATTGTCAATTTTTTTAATAGAGAAGCCAAAATGCAATCTAGCTCCTAGTACAAGGGCTTCCGTGATGCTTTTACCATTAAAGCTCTTAATATTATGCAAAATGAGAATTTATTTTATGGACCCTTCCCACCACATCGTCCATGGTCTCTTTTTAATTATTTAATGACATTTCAACAATTTTTTTCATGTCATTGACACATAATTTATATATATATATATATATATATATATTTACCCTGAACTTTAAATCTCGAACCTAAAATCCTAAATCTCAAAACTTAAACCTCAAACATTGAATGCCGAATCCCAAACTTGTGGTTCAAGGTTCAAGATCAATGTTTAGAATTTAGAGTTTAAGATCAAAATTATGTGTCTAAAAAAACGACTGAAATATCATTAAATAATTAAAAAAAATTAAATGATGTGATGGAAAGAATCCATTAAATAATTTCTCTAATAACAGCAAATCACGTTTGTGATATGTGGTAATTGAGGCGTCATCACTGAGAAATAAATAATAATAATAATAATAATCTTGATGGTGTTGTTAAATGATGGAATCCATCAGTCGAGCGATTTAAGTCAAGCAGTGGGAAGACTTAGGGCGGTGATGCTAACAGTTAATCAACCAAACAAAAAAGCTTTGGTTGTGGTTTAAAATGCTACAAAGAAAGAGACAAAAAAGCACGTCAAGTTTCAAAAGGGAACATGGAATCTATTGAAACATCACTTAGCTTGGACCAATACAGGGTCCTCCTCACTACACATCTTCATTAGTCGACCAGAGAGATCTCACACCTCCATTAACGAGAAAAGATCAAACACCTAACACCACTCACTTTGACACCAAACTTAAGGATATGTATTATTCTTTTGGAATAAATTCTAACAATAACATTACGTGTTCAATATTTTTCTTGGTTTCTTTTTCAATTTTTTAATTTAAAATAAAACATTCGAATGCACAGATTCAAAGATTCTCATTACAAAAAAAATTCTTTTATAAATATTTTTGGTTTAAGCATTTCAATAAAAATTGGACTGATATTTTGCCTTTGAATAAACTGCTAATCGAGATTTTATTATAAACCTTCCTTTTAATATTATTTAACAATTTTTTTTCATTTTTATCTGATAATTTATAACAGGAAACGCCGTCAATTTCAAATGATTTCTGTATTGAAAACTAATGAAATTTAAAAAGAATTACTCTTTAATCAATGTTTGTCACATTTCAAGTACGTTGAAGCGCATTTATTCTATTAAAACGGAGTACAATAATAAAATTTATTAAAATTTTAAAAACAATATAAATCTTAATCTTAAAAACAACATCGAAGAGCCACAAATCCCTATTTTGAAAACAGTACGGAATCTTTTACCTTGAACGTTATAACATTAAAAAAATTGAACTACATTAATTAAGCTTAAGCAACTGTAGGTTTTCTGTTCAGACTTCCACCTCGAAACTGTTAATGTTGTTAATTTTTTCCTAGAATTTTCAGCAAATCAAGGAGTTTCTTTCCTGTCGGAGATGCCAAGGTGGAGTTGGAAACTCATCTCTCTTTGTCTGTATCTGTCTGGATATGATATTTGTGTATTTTTTTTTTCGGTTGTTTGTCAATTACCTTTTACCACTATATTAGATTTGGAATTTGGGAATGATTATACGATAAATTTTTTATATCAGAATAGTAAAAATCACACATGAAAATTATATAAACAGAAGGAAGTGGAAGTGCCACAACTTTACGAAGTTAACCTCCGAGTAAACCACTAGGAAGGCATTCCCTTTCAAAGCTTATCTCTCTCTTTCTCTCACTCACACACAGTACCCACGCTTTCTCCCTCTGTTTTCTCTGGTTTCGATGGGGAGGATTCTGGTTTTTCTCCTACTTTTAGCTCACCTTGGGGAGCTCGGCGCTGAAGCTACGCTTCTGAATCCATCAAAATTGGAGATGTTCGTTGATGAGCTTCCAGATATGCATAAAATCCAAGGTTTTCGTATGCTCAATACCTCCCCCAAACCCAAGTCACTCATGATTGGCATGTTTAAGAAGAAATGGGTAACCATATTCCTTTCTTTTCTATTCCAAATCTTCTTGCTAAGCAATTAGGAGAATTTCATAGCAGATAAAGTTAGTGGCATCTTTTTCAAGTTCTACAGCTATTGACAACCTGCAACTAGTACTCCTTATTTTTCTTTTAAGAATTATAGCACAAAACTAGAGAAAAGAGTTAAAATGGTTAGGTCTCTCCCCTTCCAGTAGCTGAAAAGAAGTGTGTTCCTCAGTCACCTTACCTTATTGTCTTCAAAAAAAATTGCTGCAAATTCATGTAATTACATAACCCCCAAATACAGTATAGTTAAAAACCGAGACTGGCTCTTTGCTATCTTCGACACCTTGGCCAGTTGGAAAGTTTGGTGCTTTCCCATCTTAATAATAATAATATAAAGTAGAGAGCGAAGTTATGAGTTGTAGTCCTTATTTTATTAAATTGTTTGATTGATTAGTTTGTTTTTATACACGTTTTATTGACAGAGTAATTAAATTATGTTGGTAAATTCGAGGGGAAAAATGTTTAATCTTTTTGCAAAACTTGGGTCTTACAACATCATCATGATCGTTCTACTTTGTCCTAATTCGAGATTGCAGAAATTCCACAGGGA
>JBBHDX010000714.1:0-20910 GCA_039519145.1 Kokia cookei
GGAAAGGACCTATTTGAAACGCGCGGATTACATGGGGGACTAAAATGGGCAATAACCCTTTCCTCCCAAAACGCGCAGCATAGGCGGGGACCTGATTGAAAACCAAATAGACTTTCGGGGCAAAATTAAAAAAATTGAAAACTTGATTGCAAAACCAGAAAAGGCGGAGGGACTGCGCGCATAAATTCCCCTTTGTGAAAAACACGCGGATCCTACCTGGAGCGGGTCGGGTAATCGGGTCAGAGGCTAGAAACGACGTCGTTTTGGGGCTTATGGACGCCGACCAAAACGACGTCGTTTTGTGTTGCTTATATAAGCCAAAAATTCCTAAAAAAATTTCATTTTCCTTCCCTGTTTTAAAAAAAAACTGACAACCTTCTTTTTTTCTCTGCAGGTCTGAAGTCCGGCGCCGCTCCGGTCAGGCTCCGCCGTGGGCTCCGTCGCCGGTGCCGCCGTGCACGGTGGCCGGAGCCCCGAAAAGGTAAGATTTTTGTTCTTATTTTTTTTATGCCCTTTTATACAATATAGTATATATATGTGTGCTGAAAAAGGAGAGAAAAAGAGAAGAAACACTTTCGAAAATAAAAATATTACCTCCTTTCGATTTCTGTTCCTGATTTTTTAGGGGTTTTCTTTACATTTAATCTCTGCTGTTTTTTTGTTTATTCTATGCTTCTGATTTTTGTTTGAATCTATCTCTTGTTTTTTTTGATAATAAAAAAAAGTCCCTTTTACAAATGAATACAATCGGCTTTTATAGCCCCTTTCTATTGCTTTCTGTCTTTTCCCTTTTTAATTTTTGCAGGCAAGTGGCGAGGGCGGTGCTGTGTCAGAGTGGCAGAGGGCGGTGGCGGTGGAGGTCAGAGGCAGAAGACCCTAGGTGCGGCGCACCTAGGGTTTTGTTTCTTTTTGGCTTTTCTTTTTTTTGTTTTGGGTATTGGGCTAATTGGGCTAAGGTCTGTTTTAGGTTAGGTGGGTTTGGATTTGTTTGATATTGGGCTGTCTTTAGTGGGTTGATCTGTTTGGGTTAGGTTTTGGGTAATTAGGTTTGGGCCGGGCAAATATGGGTCTTACAGCTGCCCCTCTTTGCTCATTGTCGTGTAACGGGAATAGAGCAAAGACTTGTAAAGACGAATTGCTTGCCCGGTTCCGCTGAGTCTTGACTTCTTCGGTGCTCCTATTCTTCATGTAGCCTCATTCCAGTCCACTGCATCTTGTTGCTTCGATCCACTTCACTGCAACTTGAAAGATGAGATTTGTAGTAGATTTAATCCCACCTACTGCAACTTCAGAGGTATAGGATTTGTCGCTTTAATCTGCTCCACTGCAACTTCAGGGAGATAAGATTAACTGTCTTCAGTCTGCTCCACTGCAACTTCAGGGAGATAAGATTAACTGTCTTCAATCTGCTCCACTGCAACTTCAGGGAGATAAGATCTGTGATTTATCTTCAATCTGCTCCACTGCAACTTCAGGGAGATAGGATCTAATATCTTCAATCTGCTCCACTGCAACTTCAGGGAGATAAGATCTGATGTCTTCGATCTGCTCCTGCAACTTCAGGAATGCCAGATCTACTATCTTCAATCTGCTCCTGCAACTTCAGGAATGCCAGATCTGCTATCTTCGAATCTGCTCCTGCAACTTCAGGAATGCCAGATCTGCTATCTTCAATCTGCTCCACTGCAACTTCAGGAATGCCAGATCTGCTATCTTCAATCTGCTTCCTGCAACTTCAGGAATGCCAGATCTGCTATCTTCAATCTGCTTCCTGCAACTTCAGGAATGCCAGATCTGCTATCTTCAATCTGCTCCCTGCAACTTCAGGAATGCCAGATCTGCTATCTTCGAATCTGCTTCCTGCAACTTCAGGAATGCCAGATCTGCTATCTTCAATCTGCTCCCCTGCAACTTCAGGAATGCCAGATCTGCTATCTTCAATCTACCTTACTACACTGTCCTCTTGAGGACATAACCTGTAGAATGGGTACATGCTTATGCCTAATAATTAGGATGCTATGATCGAAATGAATCAAATGCTCCTATTTAGACATGCTATGATATATAAATGCGAAAATGTTATGAGAATGATTCCTATTTAAGGTGTCATCACTCATTGTTTATCAGGGCTTTATCACTGACGTATTATGATGTCATCTTGTTCGGCTGGTATTCTCAACAGAAAACCTGAGAAAACAATTATATTTTGCTCAACAGATTTGCCCCACTGTAACTTCAGGGTTCATCTCATTGTGACTTAGGGGTATAGGATCTAAATCTTCTCAATCCATCCCACTGCAACTTCAAGGGTATAGAATTTGTTTCATCTTCAATCCATCCTACTGCAACTCAAAGGTATAGAATCTGTAACTTGTTCAATCAACTGATCACTCCCCGGGTGACCATAACCAAATGTGTATGCATGATATTTGCATGGATGCAGAATATCATTTTTTCTCGAGAATGATTCCCCTTTTACACTTGGGTTAACATTGCCCATTTTTCGTCAAGATTGTATCACCGACGTAATATCTTGTCATTTTGTTCAATCACCATTTTTGACAAAAATCCGAAGAGATAGTCTCAGTTTAGACTTTTCTTCTACCAATATTTCCATCCCTTAAACTTGGTGAGTTCTAAACAATAGTCCTGTTTCAGGTTCTTGTATTATTTAGAAGCTTCCAGAGTAATATGCGAAACTCCTTTTATGAAAGTATTATTAGTCCACTAATCGTTATTTCAATGCAAAATGCTTGAAAAAGATCATAACAATGGACAAGAAGGAAATTAATTAGGAGCATAGCTCGAAACAAATAAGTTAATCAAAGATAGCAAATGCAATCAAGAAGAAAATTTATTGGGAGTGTATTTTGAAAAGAATAAAATAATCAAAGATAACAAATTCAAAATGGGTAAAATGGAAACTAGGTGCCCCAGATATCGCAGCCTGAGCTTCTCTGTTCAAACTTCTTGAGGACCATTTTAAGCTCAATATGTGTTTAGGGGATCCGGAGTACTTTGTCGATGCCCCAAGACGTAACATACTTCTTCATTGTTAATTCAAGCATAGCAAGACTACTGTATGCCCCACTTTCGATCAAAATTTGAGCCGCCCTTTTCGGGTTTTCAACTCAAATCCCCTTTGGTCTCAAAGCGCCCTTTGCGGGTTTTCGCCTTGGCCTCTCCTTTTTCTTTCTTCTTGAATTTTTCATTTCATTTTTTCATCATTTTTTTTAAATCTCAAGGCGCCCTTTGCGGGTTTTCACCTTGGCCTCTCTTTTCAGATAAAATCTGAACTCACCGGCTTGAGCATGTCCTTGCCATCCATCTTGGTCAAAGTCAATGATCTTCCAGAACAAGCCTTCTTCACCACATAAGGTCTTTCCAAATTTGGCATTTACTTTCCTCTGAAGTCCTTTTGTATGAGAAGAATCCTTCATAATGCCAGGTCCCCATCATGAAATTCTCTTGGGCGAACCTTTTTGTCATAAGCCCGTATCATCTCATTTTTGGTACATTCGACCATGATGAATACTTTCAATCAAGCTTACTGGAGACATTCTGCTTCATCCAATTCTTAATTCAATCAAAGCTTGGAGAAAAGGAATCTTAACTTCCAACAATTGCTTCCCTTTCATAAACCAATGGGAAAGATGCCCCGGTGAAGGTCCTGGCCAACGTTCAAGAAACATAGAGGGTAAATGGTAACTTCTCTATGCCAACCTTTACAAGTCTCAGTCATTTTTCAAAAAATTTTGAATGGTTTTTTTATGGCTGCCTTTGCTGCACTGATATGGTGTCTGATCTTTGAACAGACTGTAAATCTTTGACATTGTGCATTTTATATGCCACTTTTTTGAATTTGAAATTGAATTCAAATTTGAATTTAGATTTGGACTTGAATTTGGATTTGAATTTGAATTTGAATTTGATGACTGTTGACTTTGTAACTTTGGCATATGAAGCGACCTTCACCCTCTTAGTGAAGTAATTGACAACCACAAAGATGAATTGATGTCGGCTAGAAGCTTTTGACGAGATCTGGCCCCATAACATCCATGCCCCACATATAGAAAAAATAGAGGAGGCACATAAGTCTTGTCTTCCTCAATTTGGCATTCATAACTGATGCAATTTCCCTTTCTTGGTAACCAGTAGCTCGTTCAGTAACCTCTTGCAATTAGCCTGGCCATTGTAGAACCATTAACATGGGTTCTTTAAACAACTCTTAACAGCATACCCACGTTTCAGTAGCCTGGCGTGTCCTTGATATGATCGTGCGAAAACATCTTTGAATTCTTGAAAATAACTCAATGATGTCTCGCCTTATTTCTGTGGTGAGCTAGGCTTCGATCTTCACCTCTTTCCTAAGCTCGCAATGTCCACTGACCCTTTGTAAGGTAGAGTCTATTTTCATCTTGTTCTACCATCCTTAACAAATCAAAAGATAGGCTACAATCTCTGTCATCTTCAAAGTCCTTAGATCCCTCTAGACCCATATCTCATTCAAAAAGGGAGTCAGTAACAGCGTCGCTCATGTCGTTGATATCTGGGTACCTAGGTTGGAGACAAATTCCAAAGAATAAATGATTCTAAGAATGATTATTTGTATGGTATGATCATGAAAGAATATTCCAAAGAACAAAAGAATGTATAGTATGAAAAAGAATAAAAATATTTGCTCAAAAAGATGCATTTTATTGAAATAAAAATTCTGGACACAAGCCTATTTCACAAAAGAATTCTTATTGCCTCTAGGCTTAAAGCAACAAGCGTGTTTTGAACATTACTCTAAATTAGCTCTAAAAATACAGGGATCTCTTCCACAGTCCCATTGTTCAAAATCCTCCCAAGTACGTAAAGGCAGAAGCTTGGAAAAATATGTCATTAATGTTTAGATTCCCCAACTTTCCCACCGGGTCTTTGATCTCTTCAATTTATTATCATCAGGCCTTGCACTAGGGCCCTGAGCTCGATGCATTCTTAGATCTCATGCCCCTATCTATCATGGAACTCACAATGTTTACCCCTTTCAGAAAGGTTGGGTAACGGATTTTCTGCACCAGAGGGATCATCGAATTTTACAATACCCATTTTGATGAATCTTTCGACCAATTTCTTGAAAGCAATGCAGTTTTCGATCGAATGCCCTGTGATTCCCGCATGGTACTCGCATTGGGCATTTACGTCATACCATTTGGGGTATGGAGGCTGCATTGGTTCCAGGTAAAAAGGGGATACAACATGTGCATCAAACAAAATTTGGTACAACTCCCTATACGTCATTGGAATGGGTGTGAACTGGGGTTTCTCTGAGTTCGGTCTTGGATTGGGTTCTTGTCCTTGGGGAGACCTGATGGCTGGTAGTTACCGTCCTTGGCTGGCTTACTGTAATCGGCTCTGAATGGCCCTTGTTATACCTACTCGTACTATTCACTTCCTTTTCCTTCTTCTTCGGGGCCTTTAAAGTCCACTCTCCCTTTTCCTTTTGTTTCTGCCAGAACAACCGGATTGACTCGATCATCCTCCGGGTTAAAACCTGAACCCATCGGGAAGTTCAACAGGGCCGAAGTATCAGTCTGACATTGGGGTCCGATAATGACGGGTACCCCATGCGAATGCGTAGCTTCTGGTTGAGTCGGGACACTATTGGGGAATAAACGATGTCTTCATCATCATCCACACTGTTGACCACTGGGCCACTCCTTTTTTCAAGCCCTCCGGCTAGTAACTGGGTTAACTGGCCCATCATATTCATTTGATCTCGCATATCCTGTTGAATTTTGGTCAATTGCTCTTGCATCTGTATTTGCATTTGCTCTAATCTCTCCAACCTTTGTTCCATGTCTTCTAGGTTAACTGAAATAATTTCACCTAATTAGGGTCTTTCTACAAATTTTAATGCATGTGATATGATGTAATGCAAATGCATGAAATGCAATGCAAATGCATGGAATGAATGCAAAAAGAAAAGAGAGGCGTTGATTCTGAATTCAATTCCATTAGAAGAACTTTTCTAGAAAATAAATTTCTTTACATAAAACGGATTGCATATACGGCTTTGTCCTCATAGTCCAGGTGAAAACACCAATCCTTTTCTTCGTATCCGGATGTTATGGTCGTGTCCCGTGAACTTTCTCAATAGATGCCTCTTCTAGCTCCTTGTTGCTTGGTCCAGGCCGTACCTCTTCACTCACTTATCCTCCGCGATGTTCATAAGCTTCTTTAAGAAAATTGAGACATGATGACTCTCGAATAATCCTTGTCGGCTTGAATCCTCGGGCAAAGTCTTGTATTCTTCTGCGGACTATCAGCCCTCTCTCGTTGTTTACCTGGACTATGTTCGAACGACCGTATTATAATCCACTTTATCAAGTAACCCATTTCCTTATGACAAACTCTTCTATTTAGCAATCGAATATGAATCAACACCTCCTTTCTAAGATGATGCGATGCAATGCAATGCAAACAAAAACAAAACATGTTAGCACAAGAGAAATAAACAAAATAGAATACCTATCCGGGTGACCACTAGGGGTTTGGAATGGCTCTACCTAAGGTGGGCTCTTAAGGCTCACTATATGTGGTTTGGTTCTAAAGAAGGGTACCTGAACCAGCAGATTCCTCAATCCTCACCCATTATAGGCTCATACGGACCGAGTTCGGTTCAGGGGAATACATTTCCCTATGGCCATGCGGAGATGAAAATCTCACGAAGCACATAGGTACGGATGTATCCCGGAAGCAATCCACTAGCCCATGCGGAGGTGAAAACCTCACGAAGGCGTAGTTTCTTACTCCCACTTAAGAGGGTAAAAATCTGACGATTATGCAATATGATGCGCGAAAGTGAACTAAGTGTGATGAAAATGCCATTCAATCAAAATAAAACAAAACAAGTCAGTATTTCACACACAGCTTAAAGCAAGCAAGAAATAAAGCACCTACTCGGGTAACCACTAGGGTTTGGCGTGGCTCTACCTAAGGTGGGCTCTTAGGGCTCTCTATATGTGGTTCGGTTCTAAAGAGAGGTACCCGAACCAGCAGATTCCTCGATCCTCACCCATTATAGGCTCATACAGACCGAGTTCAGTTCAGGGGAATACATTTCCCTATGGCTGCACGGAGATGAAAATCTCACGAAGACATAGGTACGGATGTATCCCGAAAGCGATCCACTATCCTGCACGGAGGTGAAAACCTCACGAAGGAGTAGCTTCTCACTCCCACTTAAAAGGGTAAGACCACAACGGTCATGCAATATGATGCGAGACTCAAACCACAGTAATTATGAAATAACAATACGAACAAATGCAATAAAAGGATCGTAATTTTTCAAATCAAATTTTCAATTTTCGACAACAAGACAGAAAATAATCAATTTTACGGCTTGACTCTCTCATAAGTCCCCAGTGGAGTCGCCAAGCTGTCGTAACCATTTTTTTGAAAAACGGGGTCGACTTGGATTTTGAAAATGAAAACGAAAAACGGGAGTCGCCACCAATCCTTTTTGTTGAGGTGTGATCGGGTCACCTCGTAAAACGGTTGTTTTTAATAAACATTTTGATTTATCAAAACAACGATTTTGGTCTACGAAATTCAGAAAATGGGTTCGGGAGTCGGTTACGTACGAGGAAGGATTAGCACCCTCGATACGCCCAAAATTGGTACCTAATTGATTAATTAATGTCTTAATGTCGAAAATTTGAAAAGATTTGAAAATACGATCCTCTTTTATTTTTAAAACTTGAACAAATCAAAATGGATGATAAGACCCTCTTATTTCGAAGAAATAAAATATCATACCCAGTAAGTTAGGACACGACATTTTGAATCCCGAAACTAAGCTTGTCTTTTGACTTTAAAACTCAGATTTAAATTTGAGGAGGATATTCCGTTATTTGTCAAATGAGAAACCGGAACCCAGTAAGTTAGGGCACGATTTCTCGAAATTCCAAATACGGAATATTGCCTTTATTAAAAAACTTATCTCGGGGTAACAAGATGTCATATCCAGTAAGTTAGGGCACAACATTTCGAATTTCCGAGAACAAGTATTTTATTCAAAACTTGTATTGCGATTTTAAAAGGGATATTCCGTTATTTAGATTAAATGAGAAAAACCGGAACCCAGTAAGTTAGGGCACGATTTCCTCGAATCTTTAATACGAAATATCGATTATTTGAAAACTTGATGTATCGAGTAAAAGTTAATGTGACAAATAATAATATGAAAATACGATGTAACGCGTGAAAAGAATAATAATAATAAAATTCTGAAATAAAATGACATAATAACATAGGTGATACTAATAAGTTAATAGTAATAATAAATAAACATAATAATATAGATAATAATGATAATAGTAGTATATTAGTAATAATAAAAAAATAAAATAATAATAAAAGTAAATATAATAAATAATAAATAAAATAATAACATATAAAAAACAAATACAATGTAATAATGATATTAGAAATAAAATAAATAATAATATTGAATAAAATAATAATAATAAAATAAATATGATAAATAATAAATTAGCAAAAATAATATTAAGAATAACATTTAAAACAATTATTAAATACAATAATAATCATTAAAATAATAATACAAATTAATATTAATAATAAACAATAATAAATATAATAGTAATAATATAAATAATAATACATATAATAATAATAATATTAAAAGTAATTAATTTAATAGTAAAATAATTAAAATAATTAAAAAAGGACTAAAATCGAATTAAAAACGGATTATTGGGGTAAATCTGAAATAAAATAAGAAGGAAAGGGCCTATTTGAAACGCGCGGATTACATGGGGGACTAAAAAAGGGCAATAACCCTTTCCTCCCAAAACGCGCAGCATAGGCAGGGACCCAATTGAAAACCAAATAGACTTTCGGGGCAAAATTAAAAAAAATTGAAAACTTGATTGCAAAACCAGAAAAGGCGGAGGGACTGCGCGCATAAATTCCCCATTGTGAAAAACACGCGGATCCTACCTGGAGCGGGTCGGGGTGATCGGGGTCGGAAGCACGACGTCGTTTTGGGGCTTATGGACGCCGGCCAAAACGACGTCGTTTTGAGTTGCCTATATAAGCCAAATTTTCCTTAAAAAATTTCATTTTCCTTCTTTGTTTAAAAAAAAAACTAACCTCCTTCTTTTTTTCTCTGCAGGTCTGAAGTCCGGCGCCGCTCCGGTCAGGCTCCGCCGCGGGCTCCGTCGCCGGCGCCGCCGTGCACGGCGGTCGGAGCCCCAAAAAGGTAAGATTTTTATTCATCTTTTTTTTATGTTTTTTTAAAATATAGTATATATATGTATGCTGAAAAGAAGAGAGAAAAAGAGAAGAAACACTTTCGAAAATAAAGATCACCTCCTTTCGGTTTCTGTTCCTGATTTTTTTAGGGGTTTTCTTTACGTTTAATCTCTGTTGTTTTTTTTGTTTATTCTATGCTTCTGATTTTTGTTTGAATCTGTCTCTTGTTTTTTTGATAATCGAAAAAAAAAGTCCCTTTTACAAATGAATACAATCGGCTTTTATAGCCACATTCTATTGCTTTCTGTCTTGTCCCTTTTAATTTTTGCAGGCAAGTGGCGAGGGCGGTGCTGTGTCTAGGGGTGAGCAAAACTCGATTCGACTCGAAAAAATCGAAAAAAAATTCGAATTTCGAGTTAAACGAATCGAGTTATTCGAGTTATTCGAGTCAACTCGATTTTTTTTTCGAATTTCGAGTTCGAATCGAGTTGAGTTTTCGAATTCGAATAACTTTTCGAATAATTCGAATAATTCGAATATCAAACTATAATATTTTACATTTTTACCCCAAACTCCCAAACCTTTTTACTTTTCCCTCAAAACTTTTACTCCTTCCCACTTTCCCCCCAAAACTTTTACTCCCCTCCCATCCCAACCCCCCAATCTACCCAAAATCCATTTCCCACCAAAATTTTACTCTCCCATTTACTTTTTCTCAAAATTTTACTCCCAAAAACCCTCAAAACTTTTTATTTTCCCCCAAAATTTTTACTCCCTCCCACTTTTCCCCTAAAACTTTTACTCCCTTCCCATCTCACCTCCCATCTACCCCAAACCCATCTCCCCTCCAATTTTTTTTTAATATTTTCCCTTCAAAATTTTACTCCCCCCTATTTACTTTCCCTCAAACTTTTATTCTCCAAAACTTTTTATTTTTCCCCTAAACTTTTACTTCTCACCCTTTACTCTCAAATAAAAAATCAAAATTATCCAAAAAAAAATCACTAAACATAAATAGTAATAATTTTATTTATATCTACTATTTATATTATTAAATTAAATTTCACATTTTATATTATTTATATTATTGAATTGTTTAGTCATATTGAATATTTATATTAAAATTGAATTATTAATTATGCCATAAAATATTCGTGTTAAAATTTTATATTGGTATCAATTTCACATTTTATCTTTAAAATAACTTTTATTAAAAAATCACATTTTTACATTTAATATATTTTTTAATTCCAAAATACATAGTGACAAGAATCTGAAGATAATTGAAACAACTAAGCAAGCAAAGAAGCTAACCCGTATATAAAAGATTAATAAATAAATTATTTGGTGATGAAAGTTAATAAAAAATTTGGTTAAGGTGGACAAATTTTATTACGATGGGTGACAATGGTTACAAGGACCCAAAATTATTTTTTAAAATTTAACTCGAACAAATATATTCGATTCGATTCGATTCGAATTCCATCTCACTCGACTCGATTCGAGAAAATTTCAAATCAAATTAGGATGATAAAATATGATTCGTCAACTCGATTAACTCGAAATTTTTTTATTCGATTCGATTCGATTCGATCGAACGCTCACCCCTAGCTGTGTCAGAGTGGCAGAGGGCGGTGGCGGTGGAGGTCAGAGGCAGAAGACCCTAGGTGCGGCGCACCTAGGGTTTTGTTTCTTTTGACTTTTCTTTTTTTGTTTTGGGTATTGGGCTAGTTGGGCCAAGGTCTGATTTAGGTTAGGTGGGTTTGGATTTGTTTGATATTGGGCTATCTTTAGTGGGTTGATCTATTTGGGTTAGGTTTTGGGTAATTAAGTTTGGGTAATTAAGTTTGGGCCAGGCAAATATGGGTCTTACAATGGTAATCTTAGAATTCACAGCTTTGATCTAAGGACTCGTGAATTCACTGTCGTTTGGTTAGCTGTTCAAGAGATGTGCACTGTTCATGGAACCTGCGGGGATAGCGCGATTTGCATGAACGATGCTTCAAATACTGACCCCAGTTCCTGCGTTTGCCCACCAGGATTCAAAAACAACATCAATGTCAATGAAAGTAACTCTTGCGTGATCAAAACTCCATGGAACAATAACCATGGTAACACCAAGTTTCTCAGCTGGATTATGTTAATTTCTCTGGAGGGTCCGATCAGAGTGATCTCAAAGTTCAGAATTTCTCAGTTTGTCAATCGAAATGCTTGGCCAATCCGAATTGTCTGGGGTTTGGCTTCAAATACGATGGAAAAGGCTATTGTGTGCTTCAGATCAATCAATTGTGATACGGATACTGGTCTCCAGGGACCGAGACTGCATTTTTCTTGCGAGTCCACGAATCCGAAACCGATGAATCGAATTTCACAGGTATGACAACCTTGTTGGAAACAACCCTGTGCTGTTAACATAACCCTGCCAGTACTACCGAAAGAATCCAGCACTACGCTTCGAAATATAGTGATAATTTGTACTCTTTTTGCTGCTGAGCTTATTTCTGGGGTTCTTTTCTTCTGGGGATTCCTGAAGAAATATATCAAGCATAGGGACATGGCTCGAAGTTTCGGCCTCGAGTTCTTGCCTGCAGTTGGGCCTAAACGGTTTACCTAAGCACGAACTCCTAGCAGCGACGGATAATTTCTCAAACCCGATTGGGAAAGGGGGCTTTGGTGATGTTTATAAAGGGGAATTAGGCGATCATCGTGTTGTTGCTGTGAAGTGCTTGAAAAATGTAACCGGTGGTGATGTAAGATTTTGGGCAGAGGTGACAATTATTGCTCGTATGCACCATCTGAACTTGGTTAGACTATGGGGATTTTGTGCTGAAAAAGGCCAAAGAATCCTTGTATACGAGCATGTTCCTAATGGTTCTCTCGATAAATACTTGTTCCCTGCAAGTCAGATCCCATCTTTAGACAAGCAAGAAGTGATCAACCCGAGAAGCACCGATTCGCTGAAGCCAATTCTTGATTGGAACATCCGATACAGAATCGCACTCGGTGTGGCACGTGCAATTGCGTATTTGCACGAAGAATTCTTAGAATGGGTGCTACATTGCGACATCAAGCCAGAAAACATACTTTTAGGGGATGATTTTTGCCCGAAAATATCGGATTTTGGATTGGCAAAGCTGAGGAAAAAGAAGACATGGTTAGCATGTCAATGGCCAGAGGCACCCGTGGTTACATGGCACCAGAGTGGCTCAAACCTGACCCATAGCTCCAAAGGCCGATGTTTATAGCTTTGGGATGGTTTTATTAGAACTTGGGAGTGGGGTTCGGAGCAGTAATATGCAAGGATCATTGGTTCATAGTGAAGATTGGAATCTCCCAAGGTGGGCATTCGATAAGGTGTTCAAAGATATGAAAGTGGATGACATCTTGGATCGACAAATCAAGCATTGTTTTGATAATCGACTGCACTTTGATTTTGTGGTGAAGACGGCCATTTGGTGCCTCCAAGACCGGCCAGAGGCGAGGCCATCAATGGGGAAGGTTGCTAAGATGTTGGAAGGGACTGTGGAAATTATAGAACCAAAACAGCCCACAATCTTCTACTTGAGAGATGAGTAAAATACCTAATAATCTATCTAATCTATGAGTGTATTCGTGTAGATGCAAGTCATGCTTAGTCGTGACATATGTTGTTAGGATTCAAAATCGGATATGAGTGTTTATCCGATATAAGAATGCTTTTTATTTTAAGTTTTTTTTCTTTTTATATATATTTGAAGATTCATATCTCAAATTTCGAAATTTAAAATACTTAATCTAATGTACTAATTTCTTGATGTTTGTACGCATATGAAGATGTAATTCATGCTTAGTCATGAGCTATGTATTCAAAAATTCATATTGGATATGAAGACCTTTTTTTTCCTCGTATATGTGGAGAATCCTACCTCAATATCCATTTTTGGCTGCATAACCTTCTGCTTGGAAGAAGAGTAAAATTCAGAACACTTGATCTGATGTTCTTCATGTTTGCATAAATGCATATGTAGTTCGTGCTGAATCATAAGCTATGTTATCGGGACTTGGATGAATGTTAGTATAGATTAGACATGGGTATGCTTATTTTCGTTTTTTGTGTTTAAACTTCTTCATATATTACTTTCGTATCTATATTTGAATATCTATTGAACATAAATGCTTTAGGAAAAACCAAAAAATCAATAATATTTTATTTGATAAATGAGTGAAGTTAAGAAAGAAGGTTTTTATCTAATATATATGAGTTTCATGATATTTGTACATATGCAGATAATCATAAGAAAGATCTATTTATATTGATATAAGACTGAAGAATTTTACCTTTATCTTTTAAAAACATTATTTAATTAAAATATTATATTTATTTTCTTTTTATCATCATCATCTTCCATTATTAATTTTTTTGTTATTAACATTGATATGAATTTGCGTAAGACAACAAATTTTTAATCATTTTCATTAGAATTTTATGTCAACACAGCTCTTTTCTTCTTTTTTTTTTTTTTTTTTTTTTTGTGTGTAAAGAAGAGATAAGTTACATCAAATTAATTGATTAATTGTATAGAAGCCCCATTTTCTTGTTTTTTTTTTTTAAATTTTAGTATTTCTTTAGGGTCTCATCAAAGACATGAATTTATTTTCACGTTAAACCCAATTTAGTTAGTTGATCCGTAACCAAATTTTGTTCTCTTGACATGCATTTGATCCTCCGTACCCTTTAGTTCTCATAGCATGCTAGGCCCTTCTAAACACAATAATATTCGTATTCTCTAAACCCTGTTCCTTTTTATGTTTATGTCCTTCAAATTGTATTTTAATCAATTGATTAGTTTTGCACCTCATAGTTGCTGTAGTAGGTCCATTTTTTCGGCCCACTAAATCAAATAAATAAAACCCAAAATAAAATAAAAATAATTAACAATCCAAATTTTACAGGCCCAAATGACTTAAATAAAAAAAAATACATCAAACCCAAATGAAAAGAGGCCCAGTGGCCCAAAATACTTAAACATTTTCAGCAAAACAGGAAACCTAGCCCTAGGCGCGGCGCTGCCCTCAGCCACGTCAGCATGCTCGTCCCGAGGCTCCTCGTCCCGAGGTCTGTCGCCCTTTCACCAAAGAAACAAAGAGACCACCTGCTCCCCTCCGTTGACCGAGCGTCAGGCCTGCAAAAATGACGAAAAAAACACAGAAACAGTAGCAAGACAGACATAAAAAGAAAAATAATATGTACAAACGGCTATAAAAGCCGGATCCAGATTGTAATTTTTTTTAGACACGCACAAGGGAAATACAAAAAAAAAACTAGAAATTTTAAAACAACAGAGATAAAAAATTGAAGGTAGTTTATTTTATCTATTTATTTTAAAAAAAAAAGTAGAGACAAAGGTTCTTACCCGTCACATCGTCTCCTGTCGCCGTTGAGGGCTATCTCCGGCAACCGAACGTCTCAGAAACTGTTAGGATTCTGATGGGAGTTAGATGGACGCAGTGGGACCGAAGGGTTCTTCGCTTCCTTTTTTTGCGATTTTATTTTTAAAAAAAAACCCAAATCAGGGTTTGGAGAGTCGAAAAGCCCAAAAATGGCATTTTTTTGCTCTTCTGGCCACCCTGGGCGGCGGCGCCGTCGCCGGTGACCGGCGGCCGATCGCCGGAACCCTAGGCTGAAAGGGGAGATTTTTTTGAGAAAAAAAAGAAAGCTTCGGTTTTTTTTTTAAAAAAAAGAAGGCAGAAATGAGTTTTTTAAGTGGGTTTAAATAGGCATTATGAAACGGCACCGTTTTGGGCCAATGTTCAGACGCCAAAACGACGTCGTTTTGGCCAACCCGTTTCTTGCCCGACCCAGGACTTGAGGATCCGCGTGTTTTATCGCTAGGGTATAATTGCAACCCTAGTCCTTCCGCTTTTTAAGCGGATTCCAATGTGATCCTGTTCTTTTTTTAAATTTGACCACTAAATTTTATTTTGTTTTCACTTTGGTCCTCAGACCATTTTAAGAGAGGGATACCTGAAACGGTGTCGTTTCAGATGACTCGATGACCCGAATCCGGCCCGACCCGATTCAAGGACCCGCATGTTTTGGTAGGGGTAGGGTCTATTTTTTTTGGTCCCTCTATTTTTAATTGTTTTTAAAATCAAGTCCATCGACTTACTAGGGAAATGACGCAGGTTTTGGGATATTTTCCCAATTAATCCCTCGTTTTTTTTGCGCATTTCGAATTGGTCCTTTGTATTGTTTTACTATTCAATTAATTTTATTTTATTATGTTTTATACTTACAATTTTGTCTAAATATCAATCCAGTCCCTTATTTATTTAAACTTAGTCTCTATGAAATTTTTATTATCATTATTATTTACTTACTTATCCATTTATTATTGCAAATTCAGCATTTCATGCAAGTTTCTTTTTATTATTATTTACTCATTTATTATTGTCTTGTTTATTTTATTATTATTGTGATTTGCTTATTAATATTATTATGACTATTATAGTACATTAGTATTATTATAACATTCATTTATTTATTATATATATATATTCTACTCCATATAGCCATTTTATATTATTTCATCATCACTACAACATGCATTATGTTTAAATATAATTGTATTTCCTTTATATTATACCTTAAAATAAGATAAATACACATCGTTTAAATATTACACTTGTTATTATTCAAAAAAAATTTTCAAAAATAGGCAATGTTCCGTATTTGGAGATTCGAGAAATCGTACCCTAACTTACGGGGTTTCGATTTTCTCGTTGAACCTAAATAACCGAATATCCTTTTAAAATTAAAATACATAAGATTTCAAATAAAAAATAAAAGGCAAGCTTATTCTCAAAGATTCAAGGTGTCGTGTCCTAACTTACGGGATGTGACATTTTGTTATCTCGAGATGAGAGGGTCTTTAACATTTATTTCGATTTATTCAAGTAATTTTTAAGTAAAATTAACATTAATACAAAGAGGGATCGTATTTTAAATTCTTTTCAAGTTTTCAACTTTCGACACTAAGACATTAATTAATCAATTAGGTACCAATTTTGGGCGTTACGAGGGTGCTAATCCTTCCTCGTGCGTAACCGACTCCCGAACCCATTTTCTGGAATTTTGTAGACCAAAAATCATTGTTTTAATAAATCAAACCTTTTATTAAAAAAATATCAAATTACGAGGTGATCCGATCACACCTCATATAAAAAGGATTGGTGGCGACTCCCATTTTCATTTAAAAAAAAAGTCGATTTCAAAAAAAGGTTTCGACAGCTTGGCGACTCCACTGGGGATAAAATAAGAGAGTCAAGCCACGAGTTGATTATTTCTTGTCTTTTTGTCGAAAATTGATAATTTGGTTTAAATTTACGATCCTTTCGTTGCATTTCATTTTTATGGTCTGCATCATTTTGATATATTTGCTTTATTGGTTCGAGTCTTTTGATATATTTTCGCATATTGCATTGCATAATCGGTCGATTTTACCCTTTTAAGTGGGAGTGAGAAACTATTCCTTCGTGAGGTCTTCACCTCCGTATAGGATAGTGGATCGCTTTCGGGATACATCCGTACCTATGTCTTCGTGAGATTTTCATCTCCGTATAGCCATAGGGAAATGTATTCCCCTGAACTGAACTCGGTCCGTATGAGCCTATAATGGGTGAGGATCGAGGAATCTGCCGGTTCAGGTACCCTTACTTTAGAACCGAACCGCATATAATGAGCCCTAAGAGCCTACCCTAGGTAGAACCACACCGAACCCCTAGTGGTCACCCGAATAGGTGCTTTATTTATTATTTCTTGCTTACTTTAAATTCTAGCTTTGTATGAAATGTACTGACTTGTTTTGTTTTGCTTTGACTGTGATTGCATGACATTTTCATCATAAAAAAGGTGTTGATTCACATTCGGTTACTAAATAGAGAGCTTGCCATGGAAAACGGATTTCTTGATAAAGTGGAAGATAATGCGGCTGTCCGAATATGGTCCGAGAAAACGCAACAAGAGAAAGGTGATAGTCTGACGGAGGGGTACGTATCAGAATTGTGGGATTTCACTCGTATCAGCGTGACCCAGAATAATCTCCAAGAATTGAAAGAGATATGGGACCAATGGGATGATGAAATCAAGCAGCTATTTTACTGTAATTATGGTGATTTGCCCTATCTACTCGATATCAAAGTGGACAAGCACTTGTTTCGAGCTCTGGCTCAATTTTGGAATCCCGCCTACAGTTGCTTTACTTTTGGAAAAGTGGATTTGGTACCTACTGTGGAAGAATACACGACCTTACTTCGTTGCCCGAAGATTCAAGCCGACAAGGCTTATTCTAGAGCCGCCAATGTCCCGACTTTCTTAAAGAAACTAATGAACATCACGGGGATGAGTGAGCAATGGGTTGCAGCCCGGATCAAGCAAAAAGGAGATAGTAAATGTATCCCTTGGAAAAGTTTGCGAGATTTGATCTTAGCACACCCAGATATGAAGAAAAGGGTCGATGTCTTCGCTTTGAGCATTTACGGGTTGGTTATCTTCCCTAAAGCACTAGGGCACATAGATGAGGCAGTTTCAGATTTATTTGACCGACTTGATAAAAGGGTCACGCCCGTCCCTGCAATTTTGGCCGAAACATTCAGATCTTTGAATGCATGCCGAAGAGCGGGTGAAGGAAGATTCATTGGATGTGCGCAACTCTTGTTAGCATGGTTTCATAGCCACTTTTGGAAGGTGGAAAAGTTTCTTATCGAGTATTCTCCGAGAACTACTCTCCATTAAAAGAATTAGTGGCTACACCGAGGCGAGATGACATTTCAGAAGAAAAATGGATGGCGATTCTCCAAAATCTCCAAGATGAAGACGTCGAATGGAGAGCCCCTTGGATGATCCCTGATGAGATTCTGTACCGGTGTGGAGATTTCGACTGGGTCCCTCTACTTGGGATATGGGGAGCTGTTGGATATGCTCCTCTACTCGTGTTGAGGCAGTATAGATCGAGGCAGTTCATACCAGCAACGCAAGGGTTGGCTCAGTGCTGAGTTTTCGTATAAGGGTGATAACTACAAGAAAAAGGTTCGAGAAATATCTAACGCTTGGAACCAAACCCGCAGAATGAAAAGATTTGCTGCAAGTCCGATGACGACCCCCGAATATAATTGGTGGTGGGGTAAAAGAGTCAATGACAACATCCCTGCTAACGAATCAAGAAGACACTCGACCAATGGAAGAACACCTGCAAGTGATCCCATCTGAGCTAGAGATCATCAAGCAAGATTTTGAAAAGAGGAATTCGGAGCTAGGAAAGAAGATAGAGCAATTGGAAGAGGAAAAGATGCAATTAGGACTAGATGTTGACGTCCAGAAGCTAGAGGCCGAGAAACTGAGAAAAGGAAAGAACAAGGCTGAGGAAGATCTGGACAGTTTAAAAACGGATTACAAGAAGCTGCGCTCAATGAGAACTGCCGGGCTGGGAAAAACATCAGAACAATGGCGGCAAGAGATCAAAGAAGAAAAGAATAGAGCCGATCAATGGGAAAAGAAATTCCAAGATGCCCAAGTTCGAGAAAATGCTCTAGAAAGAGACCTATTGGAATGCCAAAATGAAAAGGTCAGATTAAAAGCCAGGGTAGCAGAACTAGAAAAGTCACTTCATCAGTATCGTAGTCGCAACTCCACAATTGAGCTGAAAGCGAGCTTAAACAAGATTGAAGAGCTGAAAAGGAAAATAGAAGAGCTCGAGATCGCATTACAAAATTGTGAACTCCGAGTTGAACTCCTTGAAGCAAACAATGAGCAGTGGAAAGAGCAACTTCACCGTTCTCAAGGTCAGGTCAGGGATAGAGACTATATCATGGGTGAAGCTGTGGCTCAAATACGAGAGGTGGCCGATCATTTGCAAACCCTAGCAGTTCAGGCTGACGTGCTAAGCTTGAAGTATGAATCAGAATCAGATCCGGGTCAAGAGTTAGCTTGGCTTCTTAGGAAGGTTAAGGCTTTGAGTATTAGGGCAAAGCCGTATATGTAATCCGTTTTATGTAAAGAAATTTGTTTTCTAGTAAAGTTGTTCTAATAGAATTGAATCAGAATCAATGCCTCTTTTTTGCATTCATTTCATGCATTTGCATTACATTGCATCATATGCATTAAATTTCACAAAAAGACCCTAATTAATCAAAATTATTTCAGTTAATCTGGAAACCAACAAGAGTCAACCAACCGAATATCGTTACAGTACTCGCGCCAAAACCAAAGTAATGGACCAAAGATTGGAAAGGCTAGAACAAATTCAAAAAGAGATGCAAGATCAGTTGCAAGCGCAGCTGCAAGAACAGTTAGCGAAAGTACAACAGGATATGAGGGATCAGATACTGGAATCCCAAAGAAGTATGATAAGCCAATTGACGCAGTTGCTGGCTGGAGGACTTGAAAAAGGGAAGAGCACTGGGTCAACTCAGGGGATGATAATGAGGACCCTACTTACCCCCCGGGTTTTACCCCGATAAACGCCCAGGCACAACCAGAGGCGTACCCACGAAGGGTACCCGTTACAATCAGACCCCAACAGTATCAAACCGGTACCTCGGCACCAATGAACTTACCCAAACAGGCTCAGGTTCCAACCCGGGGGATAATCCAACCAATCCCGTTGTTCCTGATCTAGATGATATGGCAGAAATAGAAAAAAGAAGAGTGGAACTGCCAAAGCAACTTGAAGATCGATGCAGATGGTTAGAAGAAAAATTCAGAGCAATGGAAAATGCTGATTACCATTGCGGAATTGATGCCAAGGACCTGAGTTTGGTCCCAGATTTAGTGCTCCCTCCAAAGTTCAAAACTCCAGAGTTTGAAAAGTATAATGGGACTAGTTGTCCTGAAGCTCACATCACTATGTTCTGTCGAAGGATGACAGGATATGTCAATAATGATCAACTGTTAATCCACTGCTTCCAAGACAGTCTGATCGGGTCAGCAGCTAAATGGTACAACCAACTGAGTCGTGCCAAAATCAATTCATGGAAAGACTTAGCACAAGCTTTTATGAAGCAATATAGTCATGTGACGGACATGACACCCGACAGAATCACATTGCAGAATATGGAGAAGAAGCAAAATGAGAGCTTCAGGCAATATGCCCAAAGATGGAGAGAGGTGGCAACGCAAGTCCAGCCACCTCTTCTGGAGAAAGAAACCACAATGCTTTTCATCAACACTTTAAAAGCCCCGTTCATCAACCATATGTTGGGAAGCGCTACTAAGAGCTTCTCGGATATAGTAATGTCCGGTGAAATGATTGAAAACGCAGTGAGAAGTGGTAAGATAGACGCGGGGAAAAACGCCAAAAGATCAGCCCCGAGGAAGAAGGAAAATGAGGTGAATAATGTAAGCACATATAACAAGGGTTATTCAAAACCAATCACTGTAGGCCCGCCAAGGACAGTAACCACTAGCCATCAGGGCCCCCCAAGGCAAGAATCCAACCCAAGGCCAAATACAGAAAGGCTCCAGTTCACACCTATCCCGATGACATATAGGGAGCTGTATCAGAGTCTGTTTGATGCACATGTGGTATCCCCTTTCTACCTGAAACCTATGCAACCTCCATTCCCCAAATGGTATGACGCAAATGCTCAATGCGAGTACCACGCGGG
>JBBHDX010000715.1:5000-7500 GCA_039519145.1 Kokia cookei
ACCGATGTGCTACCAGGAAACATTATTATGTCTGAAACAGGGACACTTTTTTTTTGGCGCCAAGTTGCTGATGGTCCCGCGCTTTTTTTGGGCCGATGGTGTCCCATGCTCCCGCACACGGAAGGTGCCGATGGTTCCCGACGGTCCCGCAACACCATCGGCCTAAGTTACCGATGGTGTCCGATGCTCCCGCACATCGAAGGCACCATGGTGCCGATACTTCCCGATTGTGTCCGATGCTCCCGCACATCGAAGGCACCATGGTGCCGATACTTCCCGATGGTGTCCGATGCTCCCGCACATCGAAGGCACCATGGTGTCGATACTTCCCGATGGTGTCCGATGCTCCCGCACCACCATCGGCCTTAGTTGCCGATGGTGCCTGATGCTCCCATACACCCGAGGCACCAAGTGCCGATGCTTCTCGATGGTTCCGCACCACCATCGGCCTAAGTTGCCGATGGTGTCCGATGCTCCCGCACATCGAAGGCACCATGGTGCCGATACTTCCCGATGGTCCCGCACCACCATCGGCCTTAGTTGCCGATGGTGCCCGATGCTCCCATACACCCGAGGCACCAAGTGCCGATGCTTCTCGATGGTTCCGCACCACCATCGGCCTAAGTTGCCGATGGTGTCCGATGCTCCCGCACATCGAAGGCACCATGGTGCCGATACTTCCCGATGGTCCCGCACCACCATCGGCCTTAGTTGCCGATGGTGTCCGATGGTCCCGCACATCGAAGACACCATGGTGCCGATGGATCCCGATGGTCCCGCACCACCATCGGCCTTAGTTGCCGATGGTGCCCGATGCTCCCATACACCCGAGGCACCAAGTGCCGATGCTTCTCGATGGTTCCGCACCACCATCGGCCTAAGTTGCCGATGGTGTCCGATGCTCCCGCACATCGAAGGCACCATGGTGCCGATACTTCCCGATGGTCCCGCACCACCATCGGCCTTAGTTGCCGATGGTGTCCGATGCTCCCGGACATCGAAGGCACCATGGTGCCGATGGATCCCGATGGTCCCGCACCACCATCGGCCTTAGTTGCCGATGGTGCCCGATGCTCCCATACACCCGAGGCACCAAGTGCCGATGCTTCTCGATGGTTCCGCACCACCATCGGCCTAAGTTGCCGATGGTGTCCGATGCTCCCGCACATCGAAGGCACCATGGTGCCGATACTTCCCGATGGTCCCGCACCACCATCGGCCTTAGTTGCCGATGGTGTCCGATGCTCCCGCACATTGAAGGCACCATGGTGCCGATGGATCCCGATGGTCCCGCACCACCATCGGCCTTAGTTGCCGATGGTGCCCGATGCTCCCATACACCCGAAGGCACCAAGGTGCCGATGCTTCCCGATGGTTCCGCACCACCATCGGCCTCAGTTGCCGATGGTGTCCGATGCTCCCGCACATCGAAGGCACCAAGGTGCCGATACTTCCCGATGGTCCCGCACCACCATCGGCCTAAGTTGCCGATGGTGTCCGATGCTCTCGCACATCCGAGGCACCAAGGTGTCGGAGGCTCCCGCACCACCGATGTCTCAAGGTGGCGGAGGATCTTGTTGCAAGAGGGGAGGGAACGGGACGTTTCATTCATAGGCGAATGAACATGTAATGATATCCATAGCTTTGGGAAGGGGGAGGGACTCTTCGCATCATTTTTTATGTTCCGAGATGCCTTGCCGGAATTTTGCCGGAATAGTCGCCGGACGGTTGCCTGGGACGGCTCGCCGGAGCACCACCGGGAACCTAACCGGTGGTGGGGGGGGCTCCGACGTTGGGGCATGGGATGGGCATGGGAAGTGCCCTTGACAACCCCTGGGTCTGGTCCCTCAGAATCACTCCCCCCCTAAAGAGCTAAAAAAACTTTACCGATGTGCTACCAGGAAACATTATTATGTCTGAAACAGGGACACTTTTTTTTTGGCGCCAAGTTGCTGATGGTCCCGCGCTTTTTTTGGGCCGATGGTGTCCCATGCTCCCGCACATGGAAGGTGCCGATGGTTCCCGACGGTCCCGCAACACCATCGGCCTAAGTTACCGATGGTGTCCGATGCTCCCGCACATCGAAGGCACCATGGTGCCGATACTTCCCGATTGTGTCCGATGCTCCCGCACATCGAAGGCACCATGGTGCCGATACTTCCCGATGGTGTCCGATGCTCCCGCACATCGAAGGCACCATGGTGCCGATACTTCCCGATGGTGTCCGATGCTCCCGCACCACCATCGGCCTTAGTTGCCGATGGTGCCCGATGCTCCCATACACCCGAGGCACCAAGTGCCGATGCTTCTCGATGGTTCCGCACCACCATCGGCCTAAGTTGCCGATGGTGTCTGATGCTCCCGCACATCGAAGGCACCATGGTGCCGATACTTCCCGATGGTCCCGCACCACCATCGGCCTTAGTTGCCGATGGTGTCCGATGCTCCCGCACATCGAAGGCACCATGGTGCCGATGGATCCCGATGGTCCCGCACCACC
>JBBHDX010000716.1:0-20669 GCA_039519145.1 Kokia cookei
ACGTTAATTTTTTTAAATTTAAATATTAAATTATAAACAAAAAAGTATTAAATTTAAATTTTACAAAATACTTGAAAAAATAATTAATATATACTTCACATTTTTTGAGGCTTTTTATTATTATTATTGTTGACGTTAAAATCTACAAAAGCAAAATTTTACCTAAATAAAAATCTAAATCGTTTTATGACATAATGTAATGTAATACAGTGCTTACTTAAAATATTATCTGTGACAATAATAATATATTAAATGTAATAGTTAAAGAAATTCATATCATGTAAAATTATTATTCCATAATAAATTAAAAAATGTTTTTTTTTTTACAATTAAAACCTCAAAAATCCTATATCTATACATATGTTATTAATAATTTAGATTCGATTGAACAATCATTATAAAAATATATATATGAGAATTTATTTTAGGATTAATTACCGTGCTATTAATTTATACTAATAAATGATAATTCAATTTTACATTAACACTTCCAAGCTGATAGAATGCCATTAATCCTTCTAGTAACCAGTGAAGATGTATATATTTCCTCTTTCTGATGGAATTTAAAGTCTGTGAAGCTGCAATCCATGGGCTTGGCTTTTCCAAGCTGTTGTTCTTCCAACTTATTTGCTTTAATTTAGAACTCAAGTGCTTAAAAACCATGCTCATGCCCATCACATTGAACCAAAAACAAAACAAAATGGTATATTTACAATGAGCACATAACATTGAAAAGGAATGAAGTTCTATTATGCATTTTGTTTGCCTAGTTTCTAGTCAATTTTACTTTTCAAGTATACCCTTTTTTTTGATGCCTTGTGCCTGTGATGAAAAAGATATTCGGTACCTCTAGGTTGAAACTAGATTTCTCTTTTCTTGTGTTAGGTTATTTGTTAAAGTTTAATTATTTCTTCGAAATTCTAGAGGATTTGGATAAAATTATTAGCTTAGGTCAAAATTCAAGCCCCGTTATTTTATATGGGTGGGCCTTTGGACAATATTTTTTTTATTTTTAAATTCAATCTTAACCCGAATATATTATGTTATAAAAATCTTATATATATTAAATCACCAACCCAATAACAATTAAACTCATTACTCAAAAAAAAAAAAAACTTACCCAACTACATAATAATCCAACCCAAAATTTTAATACAAGTAGAATATTTATTGTATTTATTTGTGCTATTAATATAATAAGATATTTATTATATTTTATGATAGTTATTTTTTATATAAATATTTTTTAAAAAAATTATTTATATATTTTAGTACATTTAGTGTGTTATAAATCTTTATAAAATATGTTAAAATAAATATTAGTCAGAATTAAAGTTTGAACTTATATTTGTAAAATTGGGTGGAAACTAAAAAAAATAAACCCTTTAAAAGCAAAATTTAGGCTGCTACCTTGACATCACTCGGGCACACTAACTAGTGCTCAGAACTAAAGGTAGTTCAAGAGCTTGTGACTGCCCAGGACCCAAAAGAGAGAAAGACTCATTATTTTTGAATGTTACATATTTTTAAATGTGTAAATTAGTTGGAAAATGTAAAAACTTTTAAAATTAAAAAGTTAAAATACACTTTATTTTATGATACAGGGCAATTAAGCCTATGAGTAATTATTAGTCAAACTATTTCAAGAAGGGTAAGCTAAAAATAGAAAAACAAGTCTATTTGTGAAAATAAACAATTTGGTTGGAAAACCCACTAGCATTTGTTTTACTTCTTGAGTTGAATGAAAAAGAAAATACCATTGAAGAGAAAGGAAGGTTTGGTTGGAAAAGAAAACCCCTTGTGTCACAGGCCAAAGTTCAAAGCTCGTGACCATCGCACACAATGAGTCCCATGGAGGTCTATCATTGACAATCATTTAGCCCACATGAGCTGGCTCGATTCAGAAAACTATTGATCAAGCCTATCAGATTGAAGCTTGGGTGGCCCAATGTTGAAGATTTGGCAACTTAAGGCATATTGGCAAATATGGGAACTAATCTTAAAAGATAAGGGAGAATCATATCTTTAGGATTAGATTGGATTAGATTTGATTTTGTAATCATGTAAATCCCCATGAATTAAGGGATAGACTAATCTTGACCGTCGATGTAATTCGATCTTAACCGTTGGTTGTGGGGGAGCTCAACTATAAATAGAGAGCCTCCCCTCATTTGTAAGACACTCCATTCTTTGTATTGTTTCTTTGTGAATACAATAGAGAGCATTTACTCAAACTCTTCTCTCTTGTTCTTATTTTCTGTTGCTTTCCGTTGTCTTTTGAGCCTTTTTTTGGCTAGTCACTTCCGCTATACAAGTTTGGTGCATTGGAGGAATTCTCTTGGTGAATCCTCAATCGTGATAATCAGGTTGACTTAGGCGTTGTTTTGATCAAGAAGCGTCTAAGGCCGCACGCTCCAAGAATCAAGTTTTTAGGGACGTGACACTTGCATGTAAGTGTTCTAGCTTGAATTTCTTGTTAATTTTTTATATTTTGGGACCCTTGAAGCTAAATTAAGCTTAATAAGGGTCAAATTGAGATAAACGGTGACATGTTAGGGACTGATTTTTGATACTGTTAATGTTATTAAAAATGCTGGAAGTATTGATGATTTTTGAGTTGTGATTGAACTCTTTTGTGAGAGACTTTTTGCTAAATATTTTTATGTGCTTCGTTGAGTTACGTATTGCTGAAGAATAAATTGAAAGGGTGAGAGCTTTGAAATTTAATGGAATAATAGACTGTTAATGTGCGGTTAACATAAATTCAGTTAGTTGAAAAATAAATTTAAGGGTTTAAATGGTCCGGCTTGAACAATGACCGAATTGTATATGAGGAATTAAATGAAAATTTTGTTGCTGTCCATGGGGGGAAACATAGATGTCCAAAATTTAGGAATTTAACATTCAATTTCCTATTTTCAACTGATTTAATAAGTATATTGTTAATGATTTAAAGCTGTCCAAAATTTGCATTTTAATATGTTAAGCTGGATTTAATATTTGTATTATTGGAGATTTAATGTTGTCTAAAGCATGTGTTAATGTTGTTAAAATAAGATTTATTTTAATATTGTTATTACAGGAATTTAATGTTTGTAAACTTATGGTTTCAGCATGTGATAGCTTTGGAAATGCTGAAATGTTTTGTGTACTTAGTATGCTGTCTGTTTGAAATAAAGGAAAAATAGTGGTTGTTAATTGTTAACTTTGGCTGCTGCCCGTAAGGCATATTTGAGGGTATGAATGCTAGAAAATTTCAGCATTTAAATTTTTATTTTAAGTTGATTGAAACATGCTATAATGTAAGAATAGAACATGTTGTTTACATATTAAATTAATCAGGAAAGTTAAATATTCTTGGAGAACTATATGTTATTTGGTTGGTTTTAGTCTCTTCAACTAGAACAAATATTATAATGTGAGTTTTGTTTCTTGTAAATAAAAGATACTATGGCAAATAGCCATTTGTTTTTGTCTTTTTCTCCTAATATTATACAATTCTTGATTTTATATTCTTTTATATTTTAAGCTTTTAGTATTTTTGGGGAATAATTACATAGTTTTCAATTTCATGTTTTATTTTTTTATCAACAATTTGTCATATTTGTTCACCCAAACTTGACCTTGGGCTATTGCTCATACATTGAAGCCACTTGGTAGTGCATTAAGAGTTAGGGATTTTGTATTAGGACTAAATTAAGTCAGAATAGTTTATGTCATTTATTCTTATTAAAAAAGTTTTCTTGATGCTATGTTTCATTTAATTTTTTTATTTGAAGCTATGTTTTTGTTACTCATTTAATTTTTTATTTGCATTTCATTTAATTTTTCAGTTAATTACGATGTTTATTTGTAACTAATTATTATAATTATATTTACAGAGTTTCATTTAATTGATGTTGATATTATCATTAATGATTTTGTCCCTTGGAATGCTCGGATGAACCCATTTTTTTAATGATTTTTTGTAGTTGATGATATTGGACAAGATTTGAATGAAAAAAATATATATATATTTTTAATTTTGTTAAAAAACATCTTATTTGCTTAATGTAATAAAAATATTATTTTAATAAAATTACTAGTCTATATTTTTATTTTATTGTATTATATTTTATATATTTTTAAAAGGGAGCAATTTATTTTGCCAAAAATAAGCATGAGCAACTTCACGTAGGAGAAAAAACCAGGAACCGCAACATCAAGTTGAGAAAACTGCTTTTTATTGGAATTGCAGAGAAGCAGTGAATTCAAAGAAACCAAATTTTCAATAACAACCGAGAGATTTTTTTGAAATACAGATTTAAAAAGGGAATTATTTTCATACATCGCAATGGAATTATTACCGCAGAAATCAGCAAAATTACAAAGCCATTGTGGCTCGAAGCAATTATTTCTCTCAGCTTTGCATGATATCTGTGAAAAAATAGCTCAATAGGGCGGCGAAATAGTGCACTCGGAGCTGCAGCAAGCAACCATAAAAAAAATTCAGATAAAGCAACAGACAAATACATAGAAATGGGATCAGTTTCAAGCTATTGAAAACATACCTGGCGGATAATAAGTTGAAGGCTGAGGGGGAGGTGGGTATACTTGTGGGGGATAGCCAGGAGGGGCCTGTGGAGGAAACGTCACGTATGGAGATGGCGGATACGTTGCTGTACTAGGAGGAGGATATGAATTGTAAGACAATGGAGGGGTTGCATATGGCATCGTACTCGGATACAGTGCTGCGGGTGGATGACTGTATGGTAAGACCTGGGTGGAGGGGGCTGATGGTGCATATTCACTAATCGATGGAGCTCCTTTTGTCTTGAACTTTTGGGGTTGCTACAATTGAAAACCATGGTTACTTGATCAGGTTTATGTTTGTGTACGCATTATACAATAGGATTTTACAAATATATATGGAACTTACTTGGGCATTGGGGTAGTGCATTATGAGTCTGATTTCTCCTGAATGCCTGCTGCAAGAGAATATTCTTCTGGCGATCTAACTGCCATGGTTATAAACCCTACACACAGACCTCCATTTAACCTGCCAGTTTTGCTTTGAAGAGGCCAGGTGCAATCTTCAAAACCCTGGGAAAGAACTTTGTGGAGTTGAATCCTGTGAAGTATGCAATAATTAACTGGTTTAAGAGTTAGGGACTTTGTATTAGGTCTGAATTAAATCAGTATAGAGTGAGGTTTACCTTCCAGTGCCAATAAGATCATCAGCAACCAGAGTGTTGCTGTTGCAAACCGCCACATTCAACTCCCTTAGCCCTTCAATGAGTGTGAAAATGAACTTCTCTTGGAAAGTAGGGTTCTTCCCTCCATCTAACAACGTTCGTTAACTTACGACCTTTATTACTCGAAGCAAAATGTTGACTTCGCTGTCATATGCTTAATTAGCAAACCGGACACCAACGAGAGACAGATTAATTTACCTGTGCAGGTTTTGGTTCGGTACCTGGCACTCCCATATTCAAGACAAACATAAGGGTCCTGCCTTGACATCCATTACTTGTCTTCCAAGTTGTAACATCCAACAACTGCAAAGTGATATGAGAATATAAGAAGCTAATAGCAATGCCGGTTGGAAATCATATGCATCATACCTGTAACCTCTAAAGGCAGGCCATGGATTCCAGAGATCGACATGAATGCAGACATTAAACTACTGTATCCTGAACTGAACTAAACCCTGCGTTTTAGTATGAACATATACAATGTACGACTTCCTACTACTGGTATATCTGTTCTGGGGTTGGAGGAAATAACCTCCCTTGGCTAAGGGTTGACTTAAACTGTTTTAGTCATTCATGTTAGTTGTATTGATTATTAACCAAGGGGCGCTTTGAATTATTCTTTTCATGGGAAGACCCAACAACTTGCAAAAGCATGTAGGTAGACAGAGGCTGTGAGGAGTTAATTGAGAAGAAGCATCTCCACTGCATGAAAGATTGAAAAATGCCTAATGTAGTAAACTTTAGTATTAATCAACCCTCAACAGGAAAGTTAAAAAAAAAAAAAAAAAAAAAAAAACCAGAACACCATTAAACTAACAATTACAAATATAATCATTTAATGATTAAATCCTATGGGTAAAGTCAACGGGTGAAAGGGTGCAGTAGGGGGTGATTGCTTGTTATCTTCCTCCTCCAAAGTTGACAATGAAACGTTTCGGGTAAACTCGTCGGAAGTCAATGGCCATATTGTCAAAAACAGCACGCCAACTCAACTCAGCTTTGTTTGTCGATTGAGGGGTGTTGTTGGTAGGCATTAACTGGTCCAAAATTCCCTCATCTTCAATTCAAATTGGCATCATTGACCAAAGAAATATATTAATATTATTATTATTATTCCAGGGGGAGAGCTGATTGCGCTTATCATCAATTCTAAATTAACTACTACCACAGATGTTTTTTTTTTTCAATCTACTACCACATATATTAAATGATACCATTTTATAGATATGACATAATGTGAAATTAAGCTTTTGAAGTTTATATATTTTTTTAATTTGTCATTTATTTATTTTTAGCTAAAATTTGATGATTAACACCTTTCCAAAAAGGAAATTCGTTTTTTTAACCAAAATCTTATCTAAATCACTAAATTTTTAATGATATTGGCATGACAACTCGCGTGATAGTCTACATGTATTTCATATTGACATGACACTATTTGACTTATAAACCAAATAATTTAACTTTAAAAAATACTAACAAATAAAATAAAAAATATAAAAAATAGCATGAAACACACATAGATTGCCATGTTGGTTGTCAAGTTCATAGATTTAATATTTTAGTTAGTATTTTTATTAAAAAATAATTTAACTTTTTTTTGAAAGGGTAATAGTCAAATTCAATTTAAAAAAAAAAATTGGCCAAATTTAGCCCTCCAACTTTACAAAAAAAATCATTTAGCCCTCTATTTAATTCTTCCTCTTTTAACTTTTTAACTTACATTGTTTATTACATCACCCAAAATGGATGAAAAAGTTAGCGTACATTAACTCTACTGACATGGCATCCACATGGTGGTCTAGGTGTATGCCACGTTAACTTTTTAAAATTTAAAAATATTTTTTTATAATATTATTAATTTTTAAAAAATTAATTAATTGTTAGATGTGACGATACATGTCAACAAAGTTAACCTTTAACATTTTCATCTATTTTGAGATAATTTGATAAACAACAACAATTTAAGTGCTAAAAGAAGCAAAAATATTATGTGAAAGACTAAAAATAATTTTTTTTTTAAAATTGAAGGGCCAAATAAAGAATTATGCCTATATTTTATATACTATGCCAATGAGTCTCAACAAAAATCGGGGCCGAAAGTTGCCATTAGGCCCAAATTTTATCGGATATCTGTGCAGTTTCTTTCAGAGTTCGGCCATTCTTGTCAGAGCTAAAGAAAAAGGTCGAAAAGTCCAATACTTTGCTTTCACTTTGCCATTGGTTCAAGCTTGGCTGCTAGATTTTGAGGTTAAAAAGAATTAAGCGGTTACCTATAAGCCATGTTCCATGATCTCTCAACCAGACAACAATGTCCTATTTTTCTGCTCAAAATTTTCATTCGATTTGACATCTCGCAGCCCCTGTTACATTATTTACTGGCTGATCTTAACTATGAGGTGACATTTATGAACCATCTATAAATTTTAGATCCACTAGTATAGCTCTTCTCTCCCCCCGCCCCCTTCATCCCAGTGACAGCAAGTTCCCGAATCAACATCGTTGTAAAGTACATCATTTAATAATCCTTATCTTCCCTTTGGAGATATTTTTTTCTTTCAGGTACTTGTTGCTGTTATAATTGCATCCTTGTACGTAGTTTCAAGTCATTGCTGTTCTTTCTCTGTTTTGAGCCGGTGTAAATTGGAGTGTAGGTGGCTCTAGTCCTATCTACCACCCAAACGGGAGGCTCCGGGACCCAGGTACGTTACACCATTTAATGTTCAAGTCTTTAAGATGTTATTGAGTTTTTAATACCACTTTCAATGGAATTTCTCCATGAGAGAAGCAACTTTTCTAACTATGTGATAGGTCATTTCTTTCAAAGAAAAGAAAAGAACTGCTGCATGTAGGAGAAAATGAAGCACTGTTACCCATCATGAATAGCTGGAGTTTGTTCTTTGATGAAATTCGAATACTCTGTTAAGCATTGTAGATACCATAAAACTACAAATTTTGGAACTTCCCCAGCATTTAATTCTACGTTTCTACTTCTTTGCTTTAATGAATGGTCGCTTTTATTGATACCCAAAGATGCTGTTTAGGCATTGGGCACAAACACAGTTTTGTCTGGTGCTGCTGAGGTTTAGTTTCTTTATTAGTATAGTATTTTGGCTCTATTTGATCATATGCAGAGGTGGACCTAGGTTGGGAATTAACCATTCATGACGTTGAAAAACTTGCAGATTCTGAGTATAATTAAAAGAAACTGAAGTCCCGGTCTGTATATTTTATAAAGTCAACAAAAGATTTGGGCCGGTACGCTTTAGCTGGAATCACAACCATTTCTACAGTAGGAAAGGTTGTTGCTTATTTTGTTATGAGTACTTAAGCTTGGCATATGCTTTACATCCTGGTGCAACCTTAAACCTGTTGAAGCTTTAAATTGTGGTGGTCAATTAGTGATAGTAAGCCAATAACAAATTCTTCACTGAGTGTGTGCCAGTGCGTTGGAACATAGAGAATGAGGTTAAGAAATAGTAAGGATCTTTATTTGGTGGAGTCATAGTTCTGATGAGATTTAGGACAGTGGGTTTGCACCAATGAGAGGTGGGTTGTTGGACTGTTCAATCCAAAGAGGCAAGGAAAGGAAAGGAGTGATAATTGTAGGAGTGGAGAGGGCAGGGCCATGGCGCTAAATGTCCTTTTAGAAAGAGTTGGGATGTTCTTTTGCCTTATTAATTGTAGTTGTCAATCTTTTTACCTGCCCCCACCATGCATGCCACCACCCCCATTCAACTTGATCCAATATCCTCTGCAATTATTACTTCAATTTCTGAATGAAAAACCATTAACTTCCTGTCTCACTTTGAGTCACTCTCTCTTGTCTTTCAACCAACTTATCAAAGCTATATGTAAATTACTTTGGGTAATTTTTCTTTTTTAATGGAGTGCAGCAATGTGAATGGAGTCTAGTTAAACAAGTTGATGCGCTACACCAGGACATTGCGAAAGGTGAGAGGGACGTGTTCATCATGTTCATTAAGCATGATGTAGCACTCTCAGTAATTAAAAAGGATTGCTAGAGGACCACTTTTTTTACACAAAGTTATAATAAATAAGATTTTATTCAGATTTGTTCTTTCTTTCTTTCTTTCTTTCTTTCTTTTTTTTTTTTTTTTTTTTGCTTTAAGACGTTGAAATTGAAAGCTTTGTTAGCGTTTTGGATCATCTGTAATAATTTGCCAGAGTTTTAAGAAAATGCATGAAGTGGTTTCTTGACTACTTTACTAGCTATATTGATGGTGCACCATGGCTAACTAAAGGAATTTGTCTTCAGTAAAACACAAATCTTCAGCAGGAAACCTGCAATATTTATCACTACGGTCTTTGCAGATGGCATTTTGGATGACCTTGTTGAAGATGAAGCTTGAAACTTTTTCGGCTCTTAGAACCAGAGAAACATTGTAGCTATGACATATAAGAACCTGGATTCCATATATCAGAACAGTGATATGTTTTTATTGCTTGAAGATCTATTAACTTGTATCATTTTCCATCCACAGGGATGTTGGGCCAGGTTCAGGTTCAGGTTCATGGCCATTAAACATAGCCAGCTATAAGGTTAAAAAGTTGATAGGTCAATAATCTTGTCATTAGCATAATTGATTCATAAGAGCCATCAGTCAACCTTCTAGGATGAATCCAACTACATCGATGGACAAACATGTATATTGATATCGAATATTGTTAGAATAAAAGTAGAAAAGAAAAAGGACACTTTAAAGATGTTTCGAAATGCTTGTTGCGACATCACTTTCTTAAACCCCTTAAATAGATTCATACTTCATCATAGCTCTAGTTTCAGGGTAAGCATGGCTTTTATAATTAAACAAACACATTATTTTCCTTGGGGTTGTTAGCAAATGAAGTGCCTTTCACTGAAAATCAATTATAAAAAGTTTTCTAGCTCTTCAGCAGCATAATCTTCACATCATTTAGACTGTGGATTCATTTTTCACCTCTTAATTTGAAAATGAACAAGAACTGCAATTTTTAGCTGTGAAAAACATTTCAAGCTTTTCAGAATCAAAAGATTTGTTACAACGGGGTATATTCTTGTCCTATATATTTGTGGAATAAACATTTTCAAAATGAACTGCAAGTCATCTACCAATTTCAAGCTATTCAAGAACACAAATGGGGAATCTTTTTCTTTTGACTTTTTTGACACTTGGATTTGAGGTTGATAAAGCATTGGCTCAATCCATCTGATTGAATTTTATTGCATTCAGTTTAATGAAATAGATCCTAAATACAAGAAAATAAAATACAGCGTTTGGTTCCCGGCAAAATGGAAAGAAAGAAAGAAGACCCCAATTCTCATATTATTATTATTATTATCAGTTGCAAACTACAGGAGTTTGCATGGTGAGATAATCCCACCAAAAAACTCTTTGACATTATCATTTCCTAATCAAACAGAATTATTAAAACCAACTGTTTGATGCTGTTTCATATTTGTCCATTATGCTCTCTTAAGGAAAGACACAAAATTAAAGAAGCTTCCGTGGGGAACCTGTCTGCTCAAGAAATCCCATCCCCAAGTGCTTACCCTTAGTAGGGAGAGTGTATTAAACTCGCCAACAATTTGGTTTTGAGGGTGTTGAAACCTCTCCTTTTTCTTACATTTCAAGTATTGAATCAAGCCGTAAATGAAACCGGTCCCTCCATCAAAATCACTTTAATTGGAGCGTGCTGCTTACACAGAACTGTCCTGCGTTTGGAATGTGGCCATGCTTTTATTTTGTTCTTGCCTTCTATATGTGCAACTTTAACTAGGACTCTTTGTCCACTGGCAACTCTCTTCTCTTCTTTTCTCTTCTCACTCTCTAATTTTGTGAGTGACAATGGAAGCTGGACTTCCAATGCTTAACTGTCTCTTGCAGCACACGCTACGGAGCCTGTGTTTATATTCAGATTCTTCTTCTTCTTCTTCTTCTTCATCATCATCAAAGTGGGTTTATGCAGTGTTTTGGAGGATACTGCCTCGAAATTATCCACCACCAAAGTAAGAGCTTACTAGTAAATGTCAAGTGCCAACATGTTTGATCGCTTCAGCAGAGTTTTTAATGTCGAAACCAAGTGATAACAAATTTGTCTAACGTTCACTAGGTAATCAAATTGCTCTCTTGCAGGTGGGATTATGGAGGGAATGCACTTGATCGTTCCAAAGGAAACAGAAGAAACTGGTCATTTCAGTTATTTTTCTCTTTTTTGTTGTACAAGCCTTGTTTGGTTTTTGTTCAATTTTAAACTCTTGAATGGCTTTGTGTTATAGGATTCTTGTATGGGAAGATGGGTTTTGTGATTTCCATGAATGCGAGCGTGCTGGAAGTGGTTATGTAAAGGGAAGGTTCGGAGCTGATATTTTCTTCAAAATGTCACATGAAGTTTATAACTATGGAGAAGGGTGAGAATTACATTACTTATCGTTAAAATTCCTTACAGATATTTGAAGACCTGAATGGTGAAGTTAATGGCACCTTGATTACAGATTAGTAGGGAAAATTGCAGCAGATAACAGTCACAAATGGGTGCATAAAGAAATCCCAGATGAAAATGATCCAGGCTTCATCTCCTCCTGGAATACGTCTGTTGAACCTGTAAGATAACATGTCTACTTGATTCTCTTGTCCTCGTAAGTGAATGTACTTTTTCTTGGAACCTGATTTACCAGTTTCTTTTTTTATCCTTTATGCAGCAGCCAAAGGCATGGACATCACAGTTCAATTCAGGCATTCAGGTTGGTAACACAGAAAGTAAACAATGTGAAAAGAAAATTCTAACTGTAAGAACTTCTGCCATTGTTCCGTTCAAAAGCTCATTAAAGTTTCTGTTGATTTACAGACAATTGCCATAATTTCTGTCAGAGAAGGGATCATTCAGCTTGGTTCATTGGACAAGGTCCCTCTCTCTTTTTCCATTTTTTTCTTTGGATATATTATTTTTGGCTTTTAAGTCAGTCAATGAGTGATGGGGTTTTTCAGATGGTGGAAGATCTTAATCTGGTGATCAGCATACAAAGGAAATTCAGCTATCTCCAGAGTATACCTGGTGTATTCGCCAGTCAAAGACCATACTTACCGATTCAACATCCGTACGCCCTTAAACCAAATAACCAGATGCCTGAACACCATGAAACAACAACCATCTGTCATGATGACAAACGCCTGTTTGGTGGAACAAAAAGATTGATCGACGAAAGACCCGAGGATTCTCCAATCAAGTCCATCAACTTAGGTTGGAACAGCCCACAAAATGGCATTATAGGACCACCCTATTGGTCAATTCCACCCCTTCTTCCTACTGTGTCTTGCAGTCTTGGAGCTTTGTTATCCAAGCTGCCTTCTGTCATCCCATCTTATAACGTTACCGAACCTCCTGAAATAAACATCATCAACCACACCAACAATAAAAACCAAAGAGAGAAGGCCGATAATGGAGGTTCGTTAGGTGAAGTTCCCATTGCTGAGACAAAAATAGAACCTTCAAATCAATTGGAAGCTGCTGATGAGGAGAAGCCAAGAACTGTAAAAGCTAATTTAGTGCTACAAGATAATGCTGTAGTAGAACTAGGATTTGGACCTCTCAAAGACTGATGAGGAAAAAACAGTCTAAAGCTTTAAGTAATTAGGATAATAAACTATATTATTATCAAAAGATATGATTGGTCTTCTTTTTGCTCACTTAGTTGTTTTTGCACCCCTTTCATTTGCCCATGTCTATAAATTATTAGAAATACTTAATAAAATGAAAGCTGGCTGATTATATTGTATAGACTTACCAGCTAACTCAGTATGATTTTCCATTAGTTTACTACTAAAAACAAGCCTTATACACGAATGTGCAGTTGCAGGGTCAGGGTGATGAAGTTGATGATAATGGTGTTTATCCGATCAAACCGAGATTTAAGAAGAAGAAGAAGAAGAAGACGAAAAGAGAGGAACGAAAAGCAAGGAAGTGATATGAAAGAACTTAAACAAAACAAGATTGAGCTTTTAGATTTAAAAAAGCGAGCTTAGGAGTTAATATAATTTTCCCAACGTATAGCTTTCGATTGTGTGCTTTCATAATCAAGACAGATATTATATGGGTTATGCCAATCGCTGAAGGCAACTCCTCTCTCAATAAGGGCAAAGGTGAGGTTCAGCCACAATGGTCTAATCCTTGTCCCTTCCAGCAATGGTCCCCTAGAAATATCAAATGACGATGGATAATTGAGTTGGGGTTGGAATTGAGTTGTGTACGACATTTGGTGTCTGGCCCCTCCTCCCACCCGACACAGTGGATGGTCCCCAATCCCCTTTGCTTTTTCAATATTCTGGGTCTTATTATACGACTCTTAGGAAAAATGAGTTGTGGTTTATGTTGCAAAGGGTCCCTTTTTAGTAGGTAAGATAGTAACTTTAGTCTTAAAACACCATTATTTTGAGTCGAGAAATACTTTCAGAGATTGCCTCCACTAATTGCAGACTACATTTTTTGAGGTTTTGATAGCAGCCCTCTTAATCTTCTCCTCCATTTGTGCGATAAAATGGAAGAGTTGAAATGACCTCCCTCGCTTTATTAAAGGGCTGTACCATCATCTACAATGGAGGCAAGTTGATTGTGAGGATTCTAGCTACAGTTTATTGTGCTGTAGGCTTTAGATTTTTTTCTTTATGTTGGTTGGCATTTGATTTTGTCCTTTTATCAACACGGTAGTGAAATTGGAATGTTCATGTCCATGTCCTTGTTCAGAGTTCAGACCTTTTCTGAGTCTGCAGCAAATGTGAACAATCAGTTACAATAATTGTTCAAGCTTGCACTGTCCAGTGTGGAAAACAGTAAGGTCATGATCAGAATGTTTTAGAGGTGATACTTGTAAAAAAGCATGCTTTTTGACCTGTTAACTGTAACACTCCTACACCCGGTTCACACGTATAAACCCGGCATAAGAGTATTACATACAATGTCAGAGAATTAAAAATGAGTATAATAAAATTTTTCTTTCAATTCATGTAAATTTTCAAAACAATATTAGTAACCTATTCATTAGGGACATCTAAGTATACCATTTGTACATGCCATTTTTTTTCAAAGTAAATTACCTAAACTTGAGCTTCAAAAGTGATGTGATGTGATGAGAGGTCCCTTGCTCGACTCTAGCTTTCCGTAGCTTTTGTACCTACGCGTTAAAATAAACGCGTTAAGCCGATGAAAGCTTAGTAAGCACTACAAGCATAATAGATGATTATTTATTTATTGCTCAATTTTATCAAACATTTAATTACTCATGCGTATAAAATTTCTAACCTTTCTTGCATGTAACACTTAACTTATCATAATTTCACCATAACACACATTCATCCTCATATTTCAACTTACCTCAACGGTAGATTTTACATTTTTATCCCTTTTTCACAATTTAGTCATTTCACTTAATTATCAACATATAATTACACATACACATATAGTACTTCTCTTTCATGTATTTATCATTTCTTTACCTCAATGTAATAATTTGCACATTCTTTCACTTTTCACAATTTAGTCATCATAGCTTTCTTAACCATAGCTTACTTAGCTTATTTATCCACTTGGCCCATAGTAGACTTTTATAGAACCCATCAGATAAATGGAACAGAAAGTACCGAAGTACTTAACAGTAAGCACACAAGTGTTGGGGAAACAGTAAGCACACACTGTGCAATCCAGTAAGCACACACAGTGCAATCCATAGGCGCACATAGTGCAAATCAGTAGGCACACGAAGTGTGGAACAGTAAGCACACGAAGTGCAAAACAGTAAGCACACATAGTGCTGAACAGTAAGCGCGCTAGCGTTCTTTAATGGCATACCACTATTATCACAATGGTTCTAACTTGTCTACATGGGTATAATTTCTCATATTCATCATTTCTCATAATTTCATATATCACATTTACATTTCTCTTCACATATACATAATCATGTATTTTTCACCTTTATTTACTCAAAGGCTTACACAATATCACCATTTTATCATATAATCAATATTCATAATTAAACACATAATATTTCACATATATATTGTTCATCACATATGTATCATCATATACCTCTTTACTCTTATTTTCTCATTAATTTTCAAAGCTGTCCACTTGCGTCACAGTCACTAAATTATTTATATCTTGAGATACAGAACTCGAAATTATAAACCGCTTGATGTTTCTGAAACTAGACTCAATCATCTTTTTACCATAAAATTTCCAGAATTTTTACTTCAGTAAATTTGTACAGTAAATTCTTTCAATTTACCCCTTCGCTGCTGCCTGACAGTTTCGACCTTTCTTCACTAAAAATTATCTATCTTTTAGTACAAAGATCAAATGATGTTTCCGTCTGTTTATATTGAAAATAGACTCATTAAGGATTAATCCATATAAATTTCAGTCTCTAATAATTTTTTTGTAAATTTTTCTATAATTTTTCAAAGTCAGAACAGGAGAACTCGAATCTACTCTGACCTTATTACACTAAAACTAGTATATCTCGAAATATACAGTTCCTTTTAATTAACTGTTTCTTCCATATGAAACTACACTCAATAAGCTTTAATTACATATATAATTTGACCATTAACTAATTATATACAATTTTTGATGAATTTTCGAAGTTAATCCTCTGTTCTGTCCAAACTGTTTTACTAAATCACACATTAATCCCTTCATTTTATCATTGTAAACATTCAAATTATGTACCTATCTAACAATTTCTATGCTAATAATTCATATACCATTAGAGAAATTAAGCTATAATTCAAAACTCTTGTAGTACTTACTACTCTAGTAGAAAGCTTCCTTTCCCTCTTTGATCTTCTCTTTTCCTTTCTCTTCAATTGAGTCATTCTCCTTATTTTCTTTCTCTGCAATTCCATACAAAACACATATATTCACATTAAAATCATTATAACATATCATAATCCATGTTTCTAAACCAAAACTAACATGGATTTAAAGAGGAGTTTAGCTTTCTTACCTTAATCACTTGTATTCAACACTAATTCCCATTTTCTTTCTCCTCCAAGACAAGTATGGATGCGTTTCTTTTAACAATTGGATAGCTACTACACTTCTCTATCAATTTTATTCACTAATCTTGAAGAAATTTGGAAGAAACTAGCTTAATTGGTTTGTATTTGGTGAAAAAGGACTAATTTGTAAGAAAAGCAAAAGTTGAAATGGTGGAAAAATGGTGGCCAACGTGAAGCACCATGGCTGATGGCTTTTATAGCCTTTTCATCATTTCTTTTCTTCATTTCTCTAGACTTTTCTATCAATTTCTCTTTATAAAAATATCTCTTTAATAATGGCAAAATTGCACTTTTAATCCTTAGGCCTTCCAACTTTACACTTTGGCCCAAAACATTGCCTCCAAAAATATCTTCCACCAATTTACTCTTTTGCCCCTCCTTAATTAATCTAATTCTCATAATGACTCATAATTCAATTTGGATAAATTACTATTTAGTCCTTCTTCCTTTCTCACACTTACTAATCAATCCTTAATTTTCTAACTATTTTCTTATTTTAGCTATATAGTCTAATTCTCAATTCTACTCTATTACTATTCCAAATCCGATTCAAAAAGGCGAATGTTACATTAACTTTCAATCATGTCATATTCTTTCTGTTGTTCTGTTTTATGAAGTTGCCATTTTGGCAAATTGATTTCTGTAATTGAAGATTACTCCTATATTACAGTGAGCCATTAGCTAGGGAATATTTGCATTCAACAAATTTTTTTTTTTGAATAAATCTCAAAATTATATATGAATTTTGATTCAATGTCCAATTCAATATATGAGCTTTAGTTTGATGTAATTATACAAATGAAAATTTTGATTGCTGTTTAAATGTATACATTGAAATTTTAATTTCTATTTAATCATACACATTTAAATAAATAAACATATAAATTTATTTTTATATTGGATAAATATAATTATTTGTACATACAATATATAAACATAAAATGGAGCTATATTAATAATTGTGTTAATAATTTGTAAGAATTAAATCAAATCAAAATTTTATGTATCAAAATCGAACAAAATTAAAGTTCATATATAAATCTACACATTAGACCAAAGTTGATATATAATTTTGATATTTATCCCTTTTTTTATATTGATATGTAAATATAGAAGATTCATTAGAAAAAAGGTAAACTACGCCTAAAGACATAAAGCTATTAGTAAGTTTATGTTTTGGTCATTTAACTTCAAAAACTTGTAAAATAGTCATTGAACTATTCAAAAATTTTCATTTAAGTTTTTGAATTATTCCAAAATTTTTATTTAAGTTACTATTAGATTGTTAAGTTTTTTTTTTAAAGTCCGGTTAACGAGCTCTAAGCGACATTTCGATAATTGGTATGGTAAATCAATATCCATCAAAGAGTGAAAAATATACTTTAGGTTCAAGTCAATATAAGGGTCAATACAGAAAATTGAAAAAAAAAATTATTTGAATTTTAATTTACAAATTCTTAATCTGTAAAGTCGTTTCATGAAAAAAAAAAAGCAAGTTTTCAATTTGTCCAAGATGCGTGAAATCTAAAAAAAAAAAAAAAAAAACCAGCCAATTACAGTATAAAAGGACAAAACCCAAAAAAATATAACAAAAGCCCAAGGTTTGGCCAACCAAAACTAGTCTCAAAAAATTAACACTAGCTGCTGCTGGTCGACGCCGCCGTCACAGTATAGGGAGGAGAGGGAGAGGGCTTCGGCAAAAAGTGAGAGGTTACCGCAATTAGCCAAATGACATGCATGCCATTTTGAAGCCCGAAAATGACGTCCAAATCGCCACAATGCAGACAAGGAAACCAAACAAAGGACCCACAGCCGAAAACATTGGCAATATAGCCCACCAGAAGAAAGTCTGATGCAGTGACACTACTGATGGTCGAGATGCGAGACCGGCAAGGTACTGGGAGGCACCGAATCGCACCATCATGAGAACAGAGGCTTCAACGAAAACAGAGACAGGATCCAAGAAATTCCTAGTCGAAAAAAGGAGACCAGTTCCAAAGAATTGTGGAAGACCACGAGGAGTCCTGGAGCCACGCCTCCCACCATTCCAGCAGCCAAAGCCCACAAGGAAAAAGAGAAGGGGACTCAGTTTTTGTACCCAAAAAAAAAAAGGAGGCTTGCCAAAGAGAAAACTTGAGAGAAGGCAAACTTTGTAGAGAGATTGTTTGCATTGAACAACTTCTGAAGGACTGATCTTGAGTTCTTAATGTCATTACCTTTTTAACAAGAAGAAAACACACAGGCTTACCTAAATCTATATTGCAGTACTTATTGCAACATAGGCGACATTGATCATGCATAAATATATTCAATGCTTCAAGTGTAACAATTATCAGTTACTTTCTCAAATGAACACCAGAACTAATATACCGGTATCATTAAAGAACCTGTATCATACGAAACAATTAATCGATTGTAATAAGCATTTTGAGGACAAAAGTAATAAGCTTTGTTCTACTCTATGTTTCGAGGCACTATACCCTGCTCAGCCTCTAATTGTCCTCAGCTTATCGATCTATACTACTACGTTATTGAAATTAAAGGATTCAACAAATTATGAGGTATGCCCTGCAACCAGGGTTTCCAACGCTGTCATATCTTCCACTACAAATTTAAAATCATGCAGGACTGTCAAAATATTGAAATGATAATGAACCAACCATAAGAGCAGGATAAGATTGACAGATCAATTCTTGCAAGTTATTGCTGAAATGACATGATATACAGAAAACAATTGAAATTGACAATGTTCTGTCTGTTTCAGAAATGCAGCATGGATTAATTAGGAAGCTATATACATAGTTGGCATCTGCACAACATTTATAAACCATCCATCTGCTGGAATGTGAATGAAAGAAAGCATTGCAGTATGACAAAACAAAGGAGATCGGTCAAGCACAGTTCCCTTCTCCCTGTAGCATCATTTTCTGCATAAAATCCCAGGCTTCCCCTTAAGCATTGTTCTTTATGCCAACACCTCCATGGGCCCAGAAAGGCGTAGCAGGAGTGCGCCTCAGTGCCTTAACTGCCATTGGGTTACCCTTGCTCTGCAAAACGAATTCAAGCAAGCATCGAAAACATTAATAACTTATAAGCCAAAAGAATATGATCATATGCTATTCAAACAACAAAATGCAGCAAAATCATCCTTTCATCATACCATCAAGCAGGTGCCTTCATTTAAGTTGCAGACAGGATAATCATGAGGACAACAGCTGTAGTGGTCGTCACAGCAAGTGGCAGACTCAAGCGGGCAGCACCCCCAAGCAAAGCAGTAGCCATAGTACTCATAGAGACAGCAGCAGGTATTGCTTTCGGGACAGCTGTAATAATTATCGCAAACAGTAGGAGGCGTTATTGGAGATGGAGGAGAGGGGCCAGGATTAGGGGGATTTTGACCATTTTTAATAGGATAAGAGGCCTCAATTGCAATTCCACATTTGCCTGTTGCTGTATTGGCTAGATTTCTTTCCATCCTGATATAACCTGCCTCTCCCCATTGATTACCCCATGAGTTCCTTATGATCCAGTAATCTTTACCATTCTCTGTGCCATATCCGACAGCAACCACACCATGGTCCAGTTGTGTTCCACATATTCCGTTAAAAATACCCTACATTAAAAGAACAGTAGAATATATTATTCAAACCCCATTTTCAAAGACATTATTGATTTGTAATCAATTATGATATAACTAGATAGTCACTCAGGCTTGACAAAGTCAAGAGTAACTAGCCACAAAGCATTCAATATTGCAATCCTTGGTTTCAATAAGTGACAAGCTGGTGACAAAAAACAACATCAACTAGACAAGATCATCATTTCTAGGTTTCATTAAGTATGACCGTATGCAATATGGGGATCATGGGTGATAATCTAAACATATGGTCTTTACAGTAACTAGTAATTTTGAAGGACATTATTCTTACTGATGTATACAACTGGGAAGCCCTGCCTCCAGCTTCAATGGCAACGCTAATCGGTTGATTCGCAAGTGCCTTTTTCAATGCGCCCTCATCATTTTGTGGAACATCTTCATAAGAGTCGATTGTAACAACCTTGGCAGTTTTCTGTAGGCATAGAAAACAAGACATGAGGAAGGGAAAGATAAATCTATAGTTTATAATCATATATATCCTTTTCCGGATGGAATACGATCTTTGTTCCCTTTAGAATCTGAAACTAAATACCTACCTGCCGGTAGGAGTCACATCTGCCATCGTGACCTGTGTAAGGGTAATCTTCTTCAGTGTCAATACCACCATTCTTGATAATGAACTCAAAAGCATAATCCATGAGCCCTCCTTTGCATCCTTCATTGTAGGATTTATCACAATCCACCAACTATTCCTCTCAGAGTGGGAATGAGAACACCTGT
>JBBHDX010000717.1:0-20618 GCA_039519145.1 Kokia cookei
TTTGTAACCTACTTCGTTCAGTTACATATTGCTGCTCCCATATCCACGATCTACTGATTACCTGAAAAGTTAGGGAAAGGGGTGAGTCACAGAGACTCAGTGTGTAAAACCATCATAACACATAACACGGCCCACGGCCCACTAACTCATATATGATATCATACAATTACATGAAATGCATCAAGCCCAGCCCAACCTAGTATTTTCCATCCTCTACACGCCATCCCGTACCAACCATCACACCGTGGGGATTTCTACAATCAACCCTCCATCCGCTACACGCCATCTTGACAGTCATGCTGTCAGTAAATGTGGCAGAGCCACCGATCACTACGTGACCTTAAAATCAACTGTGGCATAGCCACCGATCACTATGTGACCTCATAAACAAATGTGGCAGCGCCACCGATCACTATGTGACCTTATAAACAATGTGGCAGAGCCACCGAATCACATACAACCAACCTCATATCAGGTAATTACAGATACGTACCTGGCACTCCCTGCCTTACCCACAAGGGTATTTCGACTGTATTCACAGCCTTTTCCGGCTTTTCAGCCCATACAATCAATAATACAATTAAATAAAGTGTGTTAGGGTTTACACACCTGGTAACACGCAAAATAATACTCTCTACGTCGACACTATCGATAGCAGAAACAACTGCTATCTGCCTACGACTCTGTTCTGAAGCCGGTCCACAACCCGGTGGCCAATCTCGGACTGCTGACACCGCTCGCTTCTTAAACTTAGGGGCTGGGTTTACGGGTCCAACCCCCTCCTTTGCCTGATCGGTATTGGATTCCATCAGAAGACCTTGTCAGATGCTACTATAAGGAAATATGGTTGTTAAACCACAACATAGGGTTAAGGTAACAATACGATAACGAACCTAAACAAAATCTAAAGAGAACACCCTTACCTTGAAATCCCGAAAAGAGATAGGGTTCAGAGATTAACGATTTCCGGCTTAGGGATCTAGATGATTCGATCTACTTCGATTCCCGAAATAGTCGCCCCCAAAGAGAAACACAAGAAACGATCAAATCAATAATCCAAACGATGGCCTTACCAAGCCAATTAGCCATTCGGCTTTGGCTTCCAAAAACCGAAAGAGAAAAGTGAAGAAATAGAAGAAATCGCCACTTACCTTAACACAGAAGATTCGGCTAACACCTAAGAAGATTTCGGCACCTAGCACAACAGAAGAGAAAATTCGGCAATGTCTAGGGAAGAAGATGAAAGAATCGAAAAATAAAACAAAAAGAACTACAAGTGGACTTAGGAGTTTTCGGCTTTAGAAGAGATCAAAAGAAAAGATGTAGAGGAGAAATCTATGAAGATTCGGCTTTGAAGAAGAAATCAGAGAAGAGAATAATGGACAAGGGACATTCGGCTATAGCATAGAAATGGAGATGAGAATGGGGTTAAGGGTTTCGGCTTTTGAGAAAGAAACAATTGAGAGAAGAGAAATAAAATGAAATGAAAGAAAAAATGATAGGAATGGTAAAAGAAGAAGAATTTTCGGCAACACCAAGGTAGATTCGGCTATGGCAGAAAAAGGAAAAGAGAAAGAATGTAAAAGAGGGTTTCGGCTCACACTTAGAAAAAAAAAGTTCAAGAAGAGAATGATAAAGACCCCAAATGCCGAAAATGGAAAAGGAAACACTCACCTGACTACTCAAAATTTCGGCACCTACTAACCAAAAGCCGAAAATGCACTATTTTGAGAACTAAAAGCCTATGACCACAAAGGAATTTCGGCACACCCTAGCCACACAAAAACCGATTCCCCCTCTCACCAAAGAGTTTGAAATTCGGCCAACACCAAGCTCACATGCCCATCCCTTTCTTTTCTCCTCAAATTACTCCTGATCACCCATTTGAAATATTTTGAACACTTCAAACTCCACTTTTTCCTCTCTGCCACTCATTCAAATTATTTGACTCAGTCCACCCTATCCTGAAGTGTCCCAGTCGAACTCTGCCTCTGCTCTCCTTGACGCCAAAAAGAACTCCAAAATGAGCTCCATGCGACTTGAACCTGCTCCCTCTCCTACCCCCTGTGGCGTCACCTTCAGCACCTTAAGTGGCGCCTCCTTGCCACTTTACCACTCCTCTTCTTGTGTCAACCAAACACAAACAATATCCCTTAAGTCCTCCAGCTAGCTCCTCCCCTAAAGTGCCAAAAAGAAAATTTTCGCCAAGGCTCCGGCTTAACCCAAGAGCCTTCCCTAGACCCCCAAACACCCTAAACTAACACATTAAACATAGCATACACACAAAACACATCAAATGCAAAGCCCCTAATTCAGGATGTTACAGTTCTACCCCCTTAAAAAAATTTCGGCCTCGAAATTACCTGGTCAAAAGAGATGAGGGTATTGCTGTCGCATCACATCCTCTGGTTCCCACGTAGCTTCCTCAGAACCGTGATTACGCCACAAAACCTTAACCAACGGAACTGTCTTCCTACGCAACACTTTGACATCACGATCCAAAATCTGAACTGGTTCCTCTTCAAAAGATAGATCAGGCCTTACTTCGATTTCTTCCACTGGCACAACATGAGATGGATCCGAACGATAGCGTCTTAGCATCGAAACATGAAACACATCATGAATCTGACTTAACTCTGAAGGTAACTCGAGCTGATAGGCTACTGGTCCCACACGCTTCAACACACGATAAGGCCCGATAAACCTGGGGCTTAGCTTACCCTTCCGTCCAAACCTTAGCACCTTCTTCCACGGTGACACCTTTAAGAAAACCTGGTCACCCACTGCAAATTCTATGTCCTTACGCTTTAGATCAGCATAGGACTTCTGCCTGTCCGAAGCTTCCTTCAATCGAGTCCAAATTAACTTAACCTTATCTTCCGTTTCAGAAACCAATTCTGGACCCAACAACTGACGCTCACCCAACTCTGTCCAACAAGTAGGAGTACGACACTTCCGACCATACAACGCTTCATACGGTGCCATCTGAATACTAGATTGGTAGCTATTGTTGTACGCGAATTCTGCCAACGGTAGAAATTCTTCCCAACTACCTCTGAAGTCTATGACACAGCCCCTCAACATATCCTCCAAGATCTGAATTACCCTCTCAGACTGTCCATCAGACTGTGGATGAAACGCTGTACTGAAATCTAACTTTGTACCCAACGCTTGATGCAACGCCTTCCAAAATCTTGACGTAAATCTAGGGTCTCTATCTGAGATGATAGACACTGGTACCCCATGCAACCTTACAATCTCTGCTACATACAACTTAGCCAACTTCTGAAGAGAGTAGTCGACACGAACTGGTATGAAATGAGCAGACTTCGTCAATCGATCAACAATTACCCATACCGAATCCTTCTTAGTAGGCGTAAGGGGTAGCCCACTAACAAAATCCATCGTGATCCTTTCCCACTTCCACTGCGGAATCTTCACCGGCTGCAACAACCCCGAAGGCAACTGATGTTCTGCTTTTACCTGCTGACACGTCAAACACTTACTCACAAATTCGGTTACTTCTCGCTTCAGACCCGGCCACCAAAACTGTTCTCGCAAATCCCGATACATCTTACTTCCTCCAGGATGCATAGCGTATGGGCTACTATGCGCTTCCTGAAGAATCAACTGCCTCAACTCCACATCCTTCGGCATGCAAACCTTCCCACGGAAACACAGAACCCCATCACTATTCAAACTAAAATCCTCTACCCCACCATTCTGTACTTGAAGAAGTCGAGCACTCAAGACATCATCCAACAACTGTTTCTCTTTAATCTGACTAACCCATGAAGGCTTCACTTGAAGTTCAGCTAATAGACTTCCATCATCATATAAACTGAGATGAGCAAACATTGCTCTCAAATCCGAGATCTACCCTATGACTTGTCCAATGCACCTGCCACCACGTTAGCTTTACCCGGATGTATTACTCAATCGAGCAATCATAATCCTTCAACAGCTCAATCCACCTTCGCTGCCTTCAAATTCAACTCCTTCTGGGTAAGAAGATACTTTAGACTCTTGTGATCTGTATAAATAACGGACTTCTCCCCATACAGATAATGTCTCCAGATCTTCAGAGCAAACACTACTGCCGCCAATTCCAAATCATGCGTGGGATAATTCAACTCATGCGGTCTCAACTGCCGAGACGCATACGCAACCACCTTTCCATCTTGCATCAACACACATCCTAAACCTGTGTGTGAAGCATCACAGTAAACCACAAACTCCTTCCCAGCCTCAGGCTGAATCAACACCGGAGCCTCCGTCAAAATCCTCTTCAGCTTCTCAAAACTCTCCTGCTTGTTTCAGACCAAACAAACGGAACCCCTTTCCGTAACAACTTGGTTAATGGTGCCGCAATCAAAGAGAACCCTTCAACAAACCTTCTATAATACCCAGCCAGACCAAGAAAACTTCTGATCTCTGCCACAGACTTAGGTGGCTTCCAATCCAACACAGCTTCAATTTTCCGAGGATCAACCCTAATCCCCTCAGCAGACACAACATGACCCAAAAAAGTAACTTCCCTTAGCCAAAACTCACACTTACTGAATTTGGCGAACAACTGCTTCTCCCTCAGAATTTGTAAAACCACACGAAGATGTGAATCATGCTCCTCCTCTGACTTTGAATAAACCAGAATATCGTCTATAAATACTACGACGAACCGGTCCAGATAGGGTTGGAAAACCCGGTTCATCATGTCCATAAACGCTGCTGGTGCATTGGTCAACCCAAACGGCATCACCAAGAATTCGTAGTGACCATAGCGAGTACGAAACGCCGTCTTATGAATATCCGCTTCCTTGACCTTAAGCTGATGATATCCTGACCTCAAATCTATCTTTGAAAAGACTGAAGCCCCCTTCAGTTGATCGAACAAGTCGTCAATCCTCGGCAACGGGTACTTATTCTTGATCGTCAACTTATTCAACTGACGATAGTCAATGCACATACGCATTGATCCATCCTTCTTCTTAACGAATAGCACCGGCGCTCCCCAAGGTGATACACTCGGTCGGATAAAACCTCGATCTAACAGTTCCTGAATCTGAGCTTTCAGTTCCACTAACTCCTTCGGCGCCATCCTATATGGGGCAATAGACACAGGCGCTGTCCCCGGAAGAAGATCAATACCAAATTCCACCTCGCGATCCGGAGGTAATCCTGGAAGCTCTTCTGGAAAAACATCCGAAAACTCCTTCACTGTTCTAACATCCCCCACAGATAATTCCTTGGCCTCCAAAGCACAAACAAAAGCTATGAACGCCTCACATCCTTTCCTCACCATTCTTTCAGCCTTTAAAGCGGACACTACGTTAGACAAATAGTTCCTCCTTTCACCTATTACCACCACCTCCCTCATCCTCAGGAGTACTTAACACCATGCGCTTGGCAGCACAATCCAAATTTGCTCGATACTTCACTAACCAGTCCATGCCTAAGATCAAATCGAACTCCCCGAACGGTAGTTCCATCAGATCAGCCGGAAAAACTACCCCTTGAACTTCTAAAGGTACATCCCTATAAAGTTTATTCACCACTACCGATTGTCCTAAAGGGCTAATTACAGTCATCTCCCTAGAAGCAATCTCAGAGTCTATACTTAAAGTTCCAGATACCACACTAGCAACATAAGAATGTGTCGACCCAATATCAATCAATGCAGAAAAAGGCAACCCAAAAATTAAGAAACGTACCGGTTATGACGTCCGGTGCATCACCCTCCTCTCGGCGTCTAGCTGCATAGACCAACCCCGGCTGTCTCGCATCAGTGTTCCCAGCACCTCTGCCTGGTGCTCCACGACCCCGACCAAAACCATTACCTCCTCTGGCTGGACCACGACCTCTCTGTGGTTGCTGACCACCTCTACCCTGCTGAGCATAACCCTGACTCCCTGGCCTCGCACCTTCCCGCTCCTGTGGACAGTCTCTAATCTGATGATCAGTAGACCCACACCTGAAACATCCTCTATTACTCGTCCAACACTCACCAAAATGAAATTTACCACATCGAGCACACCTCTGAGGCTGACTATCAACAACAGGTCTCACAACCCGACTCGGCCCATCCAACCTAGGTCTCTTCTGAAAACGCCCAGCTGACCCTGACGATCCAAAATTCCTTTTATTACTACCTCTATCTCTATCCCGATTCTGCTTTTCGGACCGCTTCACTTCCTCGGCTATCTTAGCCTTTTCCACTAAAACAGCAAATTCCCTTTCTCGCTGTGGAGCTATCAGCACTCGCAGATCATCCCTCAGACCATCTTCAAACCGAACACAACGCTCATGGTCTGTGGCCACAATCCCCCGGGCATAACGACTAAGACGTAAGAATTCCGCCTCATACTCAGCCACCGACTTACTTCCCTGAACCAGATTCAGAAATGCCCTACGCTGTGCATCCACATAACTTGATCCGATGTACTTACCCTGAAATGCTGACTTGAAGAAATCCCAGGTAATACGGTCAGCCACTGTACCATCCCTGACCGTGAGGCCACCACTGATACGCCTCGTCCCGAAGAAGAGACACAACCCCTTTCAACTTCTCCTCCTCCGTGAAGTCAAGATCATCCATTATACGCTCAACTGCCTCTAACCAATACTCAGCTGCATTAGGAGCTACACCAGAAACACCCCTAAACATTTCCGCTCCATTAGCTCGAAGTCGCTCAGACACAGATTTCCGAGCCCCTGTACCCATGCCTGCCCCAGCAACTCTCTCCAAAACCCGTAACATCGCCTGAGACACCGCATCATCTCCGCCCGTTTGGTCCTGAAATTCTGCTTCCGCAGCTGGTGGTACTGGCATCTCATTTCCTGACCCATGACCAGATCCTACTGGTTCCGACACAGCAATCCTGCCTCTACCACGACCACGCACACCACGTCCACGTCCCCTAGTGCTCATGACTAACGTTTGCGACTTAATCTGATTAAAAGTTTTATGAGTTAGTATTTCTTTCACTGTTTAACACCGAGTAGTTTTATGAGAAAATAGTCTTTAAGGAGTAGTTTTCGCAAAACACATCAAACAGTTTCAGTCTCTAAAGTTCGAGTCTCTTAAAGCTAACAAACATACTCATTCATGCTAACAATCAATTCATGCATACATCACCAAAATAATTAGAACACTTACCTGGGTGGATCGGGTGCCGACGGACTCGGATGCCATATTTCGCCCAAAACAATTTTCTCCAATTCACATTTATTTTATAAAACACTATTGAACCCATTTCACAGCCCGAGTTTTGCAACCTAGGCTCTGATACCAAAATTGTAACACCCCAAACCCGGCCTAAACGTTACGACCAGATCTGGTATGTCACAGGGTAAAGTGAAAACAAATTCTCTAACTACTTTAGAAAACATAGTTTTGAAAACCTTTTGATTAAGCGATGTCTTGAAAACCAAGATTTGTTAACTTAGGAAAAATTCCAAATTTTAATTAATAATTATTTATTAAACTAGGTGCAATTTTAAAAAAAACGTTACTTTTTGAACTTGCATATTTTAAAACCCCATTTAAAATCCATGACTAAATTTCCATAGTGTCAAGTATAACTACTAAATAAAAACCAAACAATAATTTAAAAGGCCTTATTACAACAAAATCCCCAAATTAAAAATTAACTTTAAACAGTAAAAAGTTTACGAAAAGAAAAATCTTTATGGCCTCCACGAGTCCGCCTCGGCTCCCATATCCACGATCTACTGATTACCTGAAAAGTTAGGAAAAAGGGTGAGTCACAGAGACTCAGTGTGTAAAACCATCATAACACATCACACGGCCCACGGCCCACTAACTCATATATGATATCATACAAATACATGCAAATGCATCAAGCCCAGCCCAACCTAGTATTTTCCATCCTCTACACGCCATCCCGTACCAACCATCACACCGTGGGGATTTCTACAATCAACCCTCCATCCGCTACACGCCGTCTTGACAGTCATGCTGTCAGAAAAATGTGGCAGAGCCACCGATCACTACGTGACCTTAAAATCAACTGTGGCATAGCCACCGATCACTATGTGACCTCATAAACAAATGTGGCAGCGCCACCGATCACTACGTGACCTTATAAACAATGTGGCAGAGCCACCGATCACTATGTGACCTTATCACTTCCCCTTTATCATCATTCCCATATCCCATGCACAACATATATATCATAACGAATGTAACATGCTATTAACAAGGCAATAAATTATCACATACAACCAAACTCATATCAGGTAATTACAGATACGTACCTGGCACTCCCTGCCTTACCCACAAGGGTATTTCGACTGTATACACAGCCTTTTCCGGCTTTTCAGCCCATACAATCAATAATACAATTAAATAAAGTGTGTTAGGGTTTACACACCTGGTAACACGCAAAATAATACTCTCTACGTCGACACTATCGATAGCAGAAACAACTGCTATCTGCCTACGACTCTGTTCTGAAGCCGGTCCACAACCCGGTGGCCAATCTCGGACTGCTGACACCGCACGCTTCTTAAACTTAGGGGCTGGGTTTACGGGTCCAACCCCCTCCTTTGCCTGATCGGTATTGGATTCCATCAAAAGATCTTGTCAGAAGATACTATAAGGAAATATGGTTGTTAAACCACAACATAGGGTTAAGGTAACGAATACGATAACGAACCTAAACAAAAATCTAAAGAGAACACCCTTACCTTGAAATCCCGAAAAGAGAGATAGGGTTCAGAGATTAACGGTTTCCGGCTTAGAGATCTAGATGATTCGATCTACTTCGATTCCCGAAATAGTCGCCCCAAAGAGAAACACAAGAAACAATCAAATCAATAAGTCCAAACGATGGCCTTACCAAGCCAATTAGCCATTCGGCTTTGGCTTCCAAAAACCGAAAGAGAAAAGTAAAGAAATAGGAGAAATCGCCACTTACCTTAACACAGAAGATTCGACTAACACCTAAGAGAATTCGGCACTAGCACAACAGAAGAGAAAATTCGGCAATGTCAGGGGAGAAGATGAAAGAACCGAAAAATAAAACAAAAGAACTTCAAATGGGACTTAGGAGTTTTCGGCTTTAGAAGAGATCAAAAGAAAAGATGTAGAGGAGAAATCTATGAAGATTCGGCTTGTAGAAGAAATTAGAAAAGAGAACAATGGACAAGGGACATTCGGCTATAGCATAGAAATGGAGATGAGAATGGGGTTAGGGGTTTCGGCTTTTGAGAAAGAAACAATTGAGAGAAGAGAAATAAAATGGAATGAAAGAAAAAGTGATAGAAATGGTAAAGAGGAAGAAGAATTTTCGGCAACACCTAGGTAGATTCGGCTATGGCAGAAAAATGAAAAGAGAAAGAATGTGAAAGAGGGTTTCGGCTCACACTTAGAAAAAAAGTTCAAGAAGAGAATGATAGAAGACCCCAAATGCCAAAAATGGAAAAGGAAACACTCACCTGACTACTCAGAATTTCGGCACTTACTAACCAAAAGCCGAAAATGCATATTTTGAGAACTAAAAGCCTATATTACCACAAAGGAATTTCGGCACACCCTAGCCACACTAAAACCGATTCTCCCCCTCTACAAAGTGTTTGAAATTCGGCCAACACCAAGCTCAAATGCCCATCCCTTTCTTTTCTCCTCAAATTTCTCCTGATCACCCATTTGAAATATTTTGAATACTTCAAACTCCACTTTTTCCTCTCTGCCACTCATTCAAATTATTTGACTCAGTCCACCCTCCTATCCTGAAGTGTCCCAGTCGAACTCTGCCTCTGCTCTCCTTGACGCCAAAAATAACTCCAAAATGAGCTCCATGCGACTTGAACCTGCTCCCTCTCCTACTCCCTGTGGCGTCACCTTCCAGCACCTTAAGTGGCGCCTCCTTGCCACTTTGCCACTCCTCCTCTTGTGTCAACCAAACACAAACAATATCCCTTAGGTCCTATTCCAGCTAGCTCCTCCACTAAAGTGCCTAAAAAGAAAATTTTGGCCAGGGCTCCGGCTTATCCCCGGGCCTTTCCTAGACTCCCATACACCCTAAAACAACACATTAAACATAGCATACACACAAAACACATCAAATGCATAGCCCCTAAATCAGGATGTTACATTGCCTAACTCAAGGCCATTTACAAAATGACTTATAACTACATAGCCAACACTTTAACTAACAATTACAACTTGACAAAATACTCAAGTCCTATACATGCCATACTCAAAACAAGTCTAAAATTGTTATACCAAAGTGTTGTCGATAGTGTGATTTCCGAACTCCCACGTCCACGATCTTCGAGTTACCTTGGCAATACTACAAGGAAGAAGGGCAATGAAAAAGGGGTAAGCATAAAGCTTAGTAAGTTGCATGGAAATAATTAGCAACAATATGCTCATAAAAATAATCCATCCATGGTATTAAATAACCATACACAAATCAAGGCTTCTTGCCATACTTACTTACAATTGCCCTTATTTAGCACATACCGTGCCACATATCATAATCGTTTCTTCGTGACTCATTCACGAGTACCTGTATTCACTCATTCACATGACTTAAGTATCAATCTCATTTCTACTTCTAAATTCATCTACTTATCCCACTAATCACAAGGGATAGTCAAAGACGTATATTCATTGTCCTTACGTAGGTACAAGCCAATGCCACATCCCCGAGGTGGTCTTACATGGAGTCACCTCTAAATACCAATGCCATATCCCGGACATGGTCTTATATGGAATTACCTCTAGATGCCAATGCCATATCCCGGATATGGTCTTATATGGAATTTCCTATCATGTATCGATGCCATATCCCGGATATGGTCTTATACGATTTTCATATTCATCACCGAAGCCATATCCCAGATATGGTCTTATACGGGATCTCAACTCGGTGCCGAGGCCATGTCCCGGACATGGTCTTATACGGGACCTTATCTATTTCACATCTCGATGATAGCATTTTTCATATTCATCATGGTCCATTAGGACTTCAATATCACATTCACATAAACTTCTCAATTTATTGAAGTATCATGCATCAATATGATATCAAGCATTCTCAATTATGCTAATATACAATATTGCATTAATCACATAACAACTTACCTCGTTTTCAAAATGAGCTAGTTCTTCGGTTTAGTCCAAGACTTTGTTCTTTCCCCGATCGAGGCGGATTCTCGTCTCCTCTTGCTCTATAATAGCAAATTAGCTCATTTTAATCACTACATTAATATAAGCATCTCAATAATCATGCTTAGGTAAAATTACTATTTTGCCCCTAGATTTTGGCAAAATGACCATTTTGCCCCTAGGCTCGGAAATTAATTCTAATCACATTTTTACCTTCAACAAGCCTAGGTAAACATTTAATGCTCTTAAAGCTATCATCAAAAATCAATATTTCACATACTTACTACAAAATTTATAACCTTTTCATCAAGGTCCTATTTGGTGTTTTCATGCTAACACCTTTCACAAAAGTTGTTCATCTAACAACTAAGACTCAATTTCTTCCATAAAAATGCAGCAAATAACTAAGATAGCTCTCATGGTAAAACTCTAAACTTTTCACAATATTGCACAATAGTCCCCTCATTTGAAAGCTTAAGCTTTAGGGGTCTCAAAAGTACAATTATTTTCAAGAAAAGTTCACTAGAACACTTACTTGGATGAAATGAGAGCTTGCTGAAAATTTTGAAGCTTTCAACCCTCTATTTTGCTGCAAATTTCGGTGGAGAATGATGAGAAAAGATGATATCTTTTCTCTCCTTATTTTATATTAATACTAGTCAAATTAGTCACCAACTATCACCAACTTTGACCAACATTGTCCATCTTTGTCTCCTATGCTATCCTATGGCCGGCCAAGCAACTATTGGGGGTCTAATTGCCTTTTAAAGACCTCCAATTAACAATCTATGGCCATTTGGTACCTTTTAGCTAATAAATGGAACTTTCGCACTTTATGCGATTTAGTCCTTTTTCGCGATTAAACATGAAATCGCTAAAATTAAAGCACCAAAATTTTCATGTACATATGCTATCATGTTCTAACTCATAATATATCATGAAAATAAATTTCTCAAATCTCGGATTAGTGATCCCGAGATCACTATTCCGACTAGCCCCTAAATCGGGCTGTTACAATTTTAACCATTCAAACATGCTTTAACACATTATCAAAATAACACATATCAACAAGGCACCAAATGTACCAAGGCTACATCAACCAAAATGACATATACATGCCAAACTCATCAACTAAACATAAACCACAAGTCCACCTATACATGCCATTATAACCTTGACCAAGACATCAAAATCTACCGATATAATCGCTGGATAGTGTGATAGATCTCCGACGAGCTTCCAACCCGATCGAGCTTCCGATAATCTGAAAAGTAAAGGAAAAATAACTACGTAAGCAATGAATGCTTAGTAAGCTCGTATAAACTTTAATCATAACAATCCATTTCAAAAATGAAATTTATACAGATTAAGAATAAACCTATACCAATCACCAAGATTCATGAAACTATATAACCATCAACTCACAAATGAGTAAATCCACAACATCACATATACATATCATCCCTAGCATAATAGGATTTTATAAAACATATACAATCTTAACCTTTTCAAATATATGTCTTTCTTCATTTTAATTACTTACTTTCCATTGCATTTACTTATCATAAGCTTAAATAACAACATCAATTCATTTTCTCCAATTCCTCTCAACTCATCATTTCCTTTTTCATCATTTTACACTTCAAGTATGAACTTACTATTTCATTACCTTTCCACACCCGTTTCATATGCATAACACAAGACATAAGCATATCATCAACCACATGATAAACCATTTCATAAGAAATTACATAATTTAAACCTTACCACTCTTTCATGAACACAAGCATATTTCCATTTGGGCACTTACCATTTCAATGCATAACTTATAAGTTAAACATAATACAATCCAACCAATAGCTTGGCACAAGCCTAAGCATCAACAACAACACATGTTAGCATATTCAAACATAATTCACATGAATTTAACATAGATAAGCCATTACACATGAACATAATTCATTTGAACTCATCAATTTTCCTTAACATAACATACTTTCAATGAAACTTATATCATCTTTATCAATATCATTTCATAACATTCCATAATTTCATAACATAGTCCATTTGAAACACTTACCATTCCTTCCCTTTACATGCCCGTTGAACCATTTAGAATATCATTGGATACCCGGGATAGCTCACACAAAGTGTGCTAACATATAACTGTAACATTTCCATTCCTTTACATCATTGCTCACACGAGCTGTGAAATGGGCCTGCTCACACGAGCTGTGGGTCAGAATGTAGCTACACGATGCTGCTCACACGAGCTGTGGAGTATCCGCAACACATGCCGGACCTCAGCCATCGGTAGGACATTCAAGACCAGCACCCGAAACATGAAAACCCTAATGACATGTCATTTGTATCCTACGAATTCCTAAGGTTCAAACGGGGCTCGATAGTCGTCGTACGTCGTTGGATTTCCATCGTTTCATAACATGATAAATTGCATAATAACATATATATTGATTCATTTACAATAGAATAACATATTAAACATTCAATTTAATCAACATTTAAGTGATTATAGTTCATACGAACTTACCTGGCTAAATTGCAGAAATGTCAAAGTACAGGGGCATTTTGGTAATTTTTCTATTCTCCTCGATTTTCCACTCGATCTTGATCTAAATTAATAATTTCATTCAATTTATTAATTTAGACAGTAAAACAATTTATTTTATGCAATTTAGTCATTTTTGACATTTTTACAAAATTACCCTAAACTTTTACTTTTATTCAATTTAGTCCCTGAGCCTAAAACATGCAAATTAACCATTTTTTTAAAAAAAAATCCATGCCAACCGAATATTCATGGCATCCAATACAGCCCATATTTGTAACAATTTCACATCAAATCCTTGTATTTTTACTATTTCAACAATTTAGTCCCTAATCGATAAATTCATCAAAAATCACTTAACAAAATACTTTTAAATAACAACTAATATTTCAAATTCATCATTTAACATCAAAAATCACAAAGATTCATCAATGGAAACATTCAAAATCTTTAACAGTTTCAAAATCGAAGGTACGGGCTAGCTGGACCTAGTTGCAACGATCTCAAAAACATAAAAATTATTAAAAACAGGTAAAAATCACTTACCATGCATAAAGAAATCACCTTGGCCGAAACCTAGCTTAACTTCCCATGGATATCCGGTTGTGTTGAAGAAGAAATCAAAAAGATGATAATAATTTACCTTTTGTTTATTTTAATTTAAATTAATTATCAAATTACAAATTTAACCATTTAAAAATAAACAAAATTTCAAGCTTTTAATTACCCAAAACCGTCCACTAATAATTAAAATGGTATAATTACCATTTAAGTCCAAATTTACCTATTCATAACCATTAAATCACTCAAATCAAATAGAATTCAAATTTTACATCTTTTACGATTTAGTCCTTTTTAATTAATTAACTATCGAAACGTTAAAATTTTTTAACGAAACTTTAATACCACCTTAATGACACTCCGTAAATATTTATAAAAATATTTACGGCTCGGTTTATAGAAACGAGGTCCCGATACCTCATTTTCTAAAACCACTTGACCTTAGGGTCTTACCACTTGAACTTAATAAATCATTTATATAACATAAATTACCATATCAAAAACCTTTTTAAAACCATATTTGACTCGTAAATATTAAATAATAATATTTACGAACTTACTCGTCGGATTTGGTGGCCCCGAAACCACTATTTCCGACACCACTGAAAAACGGGCTGTTACAAATTCCTCCTGATTCTTGCATCCACTATATCATCAATCTAGCTTTGGATGACTACTCTCACCAACATCTTGTTGAGCTTGTGTCAACCTCTGTGATGAAGCTGGTGTAGCCGTCGCTTCTTGTTGTCGTTTGTTCCAATCTTTTATTTGTTTGGCAGCCGAGCTCTATGTACTGTTGGAACAAGGTGTCACCGATAATACTTCTGGAAGGTTTCAGCGACTGCTCGGTGGATGTCATAGGTACACCTGCCTTTTTGCATAAGGCTATCACTAAGTGGGGAAAGAAAACTCCCACCTTCTGGCCACTAATACATTTTTTCATGTTTTGGTGGATCCATCTGCCGATACATACTGTACTTTTTCTGCAAAATAGCATAGAGTAAAACTACTCGAAAGGTATTAACATTAGAAACATTTAAAGTAGGGACGATTCGTGTGCATACAAATTGAATCCACATTTTAGCCTCTGGAAACATAATAGCTTGATGAAAGGATGTTGGGATATTGGTACCTGGACGATATTTCCATTCACCCCTTCCTTCAGTTAAAAAGTTTATAATGTTATCCATATCTATGTCTCAAAAATATTCTAAATCAGTTTCATCGATAAAATCTTTTTCATAGTATGGAGCATTATAAAAGTCACAAATAATTCGAGGGGTTACTCGCACTTCTTTCCCTCGCACAGGTACCATTTCCCACATATGGCCTTCAGTGTTTCTAGACTCTTGGTCCCGTAAGGATGCATAAAACTCTTGAACAATAGGGACCACAACATTATCTTTCGGGATTGTCCAAAAATGTTCCCACCTATGATATCTAACCAAAGGCCATATTTCCTTACAAAGAATCATAGATGGATCAAATCCCCTCTCTTGAATAAATGTTTTCCTTGAGTTCATTAAAATATTTTTCAACATTCGGGTTTGGAAAATTAGAGGGATTTGGAACCATCGATGGCTCTATTTCCATAGTTCGTCTAACTTTTCTAGGAGGCATTATTACAAGACTTGGAATGAGAGAAAAATATCGGGAAATTGAATGGAATAGTAATAGTATTAGATTAGGTTCGATGTCGCGACACACTCTAGATTTTGGGATTTCTGAGTATATTGGCTTCGATGTCGTGATGCTGAAAGTCCGTGTCGCAAAATCGTAAGGTTTTTTCTCAATTTTATTAAAACTACCCTCGGTGTTGCGACACAAGCGTCTTGTGTTGCGACACTGGCTCTGTTTTTACTCAAAATTCCATTTTCTAGAGTGTTACGATTTGTATAAAAGTAAAATTTAATGAAAATTAAAATCTATTACTAAATAGTTAGCTAAATATACAATAATTTAAAAAATTGAAATAATTTACGTTTTATTATTAGATTCATCCGACAATATCATCAATTCACAAATGGACGATTCTTCCATTCTGTTAGTTCCATCGTCTGTTGTGCCATTCCTGTAACACCCCTTACCCGTATTCGACGCCGGAACAGGGTACGAGGCGTTACCGGACTTATACGCAAGCAATCATACAAAACCGAGACATGAATTTCCACTCAAATTTAAAACTTTTCATAAACATTCATATCGTCCCTTAAACGAGCCTACGAGGCCCAAAACATACATTAGGAGTGGTTCGGGACTAAACCGAGAACTTTAGAAACTTTTGGGAAACTTAGAAAAATTTTCATGAAAAAGGTCCACACGCCCGTGTGGGTGAAGGGACACGCCCGTGTGGCATATCACACGCCCGTGCTTCAGGCCGTGTCCAAAATAGGGGACATTCTGTTTATGACGTCATCAACCAAATAAGGTCACACGGCCAAGGCACACGCCCGTGTCCTTAGGCCGTGTGGCGAATTAAATTCCAAAAATCAAGTGCAGACTTCACACGGCCTGGGCACATGCCCATGTCCTATGGCCGTGTCTCTCACACGGCCGAGACACACGGCCGTGTCTCGTGCCCGTGTGTTTACTACTGGGCATTCTGTTTTGCAAAATTAGGGTGCAGGGGACACACGGCCAGAACACACGCCCATGGGGCAAGCCGTGTGTCACACACGGCCTAGACACATGCCCGTGTGTCTACCCGTGTGGACAAAATAAGGCTATTTTCCAAGCCATTTGCCACCCTTAATAGCACAAACACATACATAACTTCAAAGGCACTTAACATGGCATAATTAAGTACTTAAACATCATCAAACAAGTCACGATCATGGCAATCTCCTATTAACTTATACATGCACAAGACACCATTCTTTGTCAAGCCCAACTTACCAATTCTCATTTAAGCCATAGTGATCATCATACTAAACAAATCCCAATTCAATCATCAAGCATTCATAGCCACAACATAACTCATCACATACACACAACCACCAGCCATATCACAAATGCATTGGCACATGCATGCATAAATAAATAGGTTTACAACACAATAATCAATATGAGCCACATCTCATGGCCATATACAAAATGAATCAAATATCATCATAAGCCAACACATTTGGCTAACCAAATATGACATATAACAAAAAGACCAAGTCCCCCTATACATGCCATACTCAAAATGTGAAACTAACTATACCCAAAAGATTAATTGATAGTGTGATCGAGTCTCCGACGTCCTTCGATCCCCGAGCTAGCTTGGCGATACTATAAGAAAATGAAAAGGAAGGGGGTAAGCTTAAAGCTTAGTAAGTTTGCATGTAAATAATAAACAACATTAAGTAACATACACATGTAGATCATACAAGAAATTTGACATAAATCACGTAATTATCATCAAATCATCATAAGCATAACTTAATCATTCATAATCTTACCAAAAACTCATCATATACCAAGCTCATTCTTATGAGTTTTGTGTACATACCTGTACCAACTCATAACATAATCATACTCATTTCATATCAATCTTTGAAATACCCGTTGAACCACTTGGAATACTAAAGGATACACGGAAATATTACACATAAGTCCACATATCGTAGCCAATGCTACCTCATATCTCATAACACATAGGGCTCACTCTCGAGCTAATCACGAGCCTGCTCACACAAGCTGTCAGTCAAGACGTAACTACGCAGTGCTGCTCACACAAGCTGTCAGGTATCCCAACACATGCCGGACTACCCAGCAACTGGTAGACGTACGATGCAGCATCCCAGATTACATAAACACATATATCACATAACCCTAATGTCATGACATTTGTATCCTATCTATTCCTAAGGTTCAACCGGGATTTTCCCTCGTATCGGAACTTGTCGAACTTGTCAAATGTATTCATACAATCAAATATACAATTCATACAATATCAAAACATTAAATAAATAATTAAAGATTGCATTATTTACATACGAACTTACCTCGGTACAAAATAGTAGTAAATTCAATTTAGTCCTCGATAACCTTGTTCTTTCCTCGGTCTAGGTTCGACTCTCGTTTTTCTTGATCTATAATAGCAAATTTAGCTCATTTAATAATCACATTATTCAAATCAGTCCAAAAATCATACTATGGAAAAATTACAATTTTGCCCCTAAACTTTCACATATTTACAAATTAGTCCCTAGGCTCGTAAAATGAAATGTGTTCAATTTCTTTGATACCCAAGCCTAGCCGAACCTAATACATACTTATAGCAAGCCCACATTTTTCATTTAATCACATTTTTACTACACATTTTACATCTTTTACAAATAAGTCCTTTTAGCAATTTTCACCAAAAATCACTTAGTAAAAGATGTTTATCTAACATTAAACTTTCATAATCTACCATGAAACATCAAAATACATGCATGTCACACATGGGTAAATTTTTAAACATGAACCCTAGCTCAAATAAATGGTAGAAATAGCTAGATCGGTTGATAACAACTTCAAAAACATAAAGAACATTAAAAACGGGGCTAGGATGCACTTACTATCAAGCTTGAAAGTGAAGAACAAAACCCTAGCTATGGCTCCTTAGAAATTTCGGCAATGGGGAAGAAGATGGAGAGCAATTTTTGACTTATTTTCCCTTTTTATTCTTTTATTAACCAAATGACCAAAATGCCCTTACCTTTCTTTCAAATTTTACCTATTCATGCCCATTTTTGTCCAAAAATATAGAAATTGGTCAAATTGCTATTTAAGGACCTCTAATTAATAATCCAAAGCTATTTCATACTTAAAGCTTCTAGAATCTCATATTTTGCAACTTTTGCAATTTAGTCCTAAAAGTCAAATTGGACACTTTGGATTTAGGTCGATCTGTCCCAGTCGGGTTTGGGCTGTCACATCAAGAGTCGTCTATTTTGCATGTCTTTTAAGTGTTTGCTTGAGGACAAGCGAAAACCTATCTGTGGCAGAGTTTGATCTGTCGTAATTTGATATGTCAAATTAGCTTCTCCAAAACACTCAATGAGCTTATTCTCAGGAAATTTCGGTGTCTTTTCTATATTAATAAAAAATTATTTTTGTTCCTTTTAAGACCCAAAATGGCAAAATTGTACCATGAGGGACCTAACAAGGTGTTTGAGTTGGTGTAGGGAGATGAAAATGGCCCGACCTTGAGGGAAACAACATTCAATGTGAGTGTCGCGACATTGATGCTATGGAAGTCACGACACTGAGTCCCTTTGTGCCGAGGGTACAAAATTTCAACGAAACTGAGTGTAACATTCCAAATTTTTAGTTTAAAGTTTATAAAATATTTCAAGGATGAGTTACTTGCTTTAAGGTTAAGAGATAGTAAGGAGTTAGTGAAATAAACCTTAAGACTTGACTTCGAATACCTTCCCTTGTAAATTAATGGGTTTTTGTTATTTTTGCTCCCACTCCTTACTAATGTTGTCCAACCTAGCTTAACCTAGGTTTAAATATGAATTTTTCACATGTTGATCAGATTTTTTCTCATTTATTTTTGCTGCGGTCGTCCAAACCTTCTCCCACTCCTATTTCTCTCAAAATTTTTCTTCCTTCTTCGTCCTTGTGTCATCCCAAACCTAGTGGTTTTTCACCATTGTTGTGCCGCCCCTTAGCTCCATTACTCCTACTAATTTGCTCCTTTTATTTGCTACCAATTTTAAACCTCCATAGTTGAACTTTATTTGAGTTTTCAGCCCTTTGCTGCTGTTTTCAGCCCTCATTATTTACATTTTTTATTCCTCATTACCGCCCCTTTAAACATCATTATTGGGCTGCTGATTTTTCTTCCCTTGCCGCCCCTTTATAAACCTCTTTCTTTCAGTTTTCTATCGTTAAAAACAGCCCCTAACTCAGTTGGTTAGTGGGAATTCAAGCTTTGTTAGGATTACATCTTGGATCACGTAAACGAAGTGCGTAAGTGTTACTTTTGTGCGAGATCTAACATCATTTTCTTCTGTTAAATTTTGTTGCTTTGAATGATTGCTCTAAGGCCATGGCTGATTATTTTCTTGTTGGTTTTTTTTTACATTTTTTTCATAGGAACTTATCTAAACACCCTGGATCAGTGATGACTTCAAATCTTTTTCGCACCCTTGAATTATAGCAAACAATGTAAGTATTGCTTACCGATAGTGGATCTGTTGTGTCATTTGTTAATTCCTTTTTGGTTGAATCCTTTAGGGATGCACAATGGTTGTTTTTATCCAAGTTTAATGATAATTAAGTGCAATATACGATCTAGGGTAGTCTAGATCTAAGTTTTGGAGTTGCAGATTTTTGGGTTAGTGCTGCGGATTGCAAATTTAGGTGTGGGTC
>JBBHDX010000718.1:5000-10000 GCA_039519145.1 Kokia cookei
TCTTATACTTTGTATTATTAATATAATCTAGTTTCTTTTTATAATATCTATTTATTTCTAATAAATATAATATTTATATAATAGATTGAATTTATCTAATTTATTTCTATATCGAATAGAGTGGCGATTAAAATGAATGATTTACTGAGTATAAATCGTGAATCAAAAATGGAAAATCATAAAAGATGGAAAAAGCTTTCGGCTCTAGTCATTCCATTATATTGACAATTTCAAAAAACTGCCCATACTATGAGCATAGTATGGTCGCGGTCAGGCAAGTATGCCCCCATCGTCTAGCGGTTCAGGACACCTCTCTTTCAAGGAGGCAGCGGGGATTCGATTTCCCCTGGGGGTTGGGGGTAGGGTACTACGAAAAGGAAGTTGATCATGGATTATCAATAAACCTAGAATTGATTCTTCCTGGGTCGATGCCCGAGCGGTTAATGGGGACGGACTGTAAATTCGTTGGCAATATGTCTACGCTGGTTCAAATCCAGCTCGGCCCAATAATTCGCTGATCCGCCATAACCTAAAATGCCCATTTTTTTGTATTTTGTTTTCCAGAAAAGCCAAACAAAAAAAATTAGGGAAGAATAAAAAAAGTCCAATTTTCTGACCATCCCTACCGTTATTTGTTTTTTATTTGTTCTATTTATTTAGTTGTTCCCATAAATTATGACCTTGATAACGCTCTAGATTCATATCAGGATCATTAAATAGAAAGTTTAATGAAAAGAAAAAGAGTAAAGTAAACAAAAAAGAAGACTCTTTTTTTTTCATTTTCAAATTGATTATTGATCGATTTATTTGGCAATAACGAAAGGATTCCTAGTAACTAGTAATCCGCGTCGCTCTCACTCAAAGTGCATACCCGTATGGATATCAATATATCACTCGCGCCTTTGTTTGTTACAACCCGGCGATTCGAATCTAAAATCTAAATAGAAAATGGCTTGAATGAAATCATAAGACTATCTATGTTGTACACTTTTCTTTATTTCCCTGGGATTGTAGTTCAATTGGTCAGAGCACCGCCCTGTCAAGGCGGAAGCTGCGGGTTCGAGCCCCGTCAGTCCCGACGGATAACATTTTTAAAATACATCAATTGATCCCTCCGTTTTCTGTTTCAAAGGGGATACAAATGACAGAATTTCATTCCCAACAATATCTTTATCTTTTTTTTTATTTATTTTTTCCTTTCTCTTTTTTGTTGGGGTTTATTTGTAAACTATTTGTAAACGGTGAAAGTGGAAAAGCAGTCAGATGATACATCATCAGATGATTGTACAAGGAAGGTGGTAGATTATCGAAAAGAAAGGGTGGAAAAGATATATATAAATAAAGGAAGGGAATTCTTTTGATTGGACCAGGCATCACTTTTTGTATTCGGTGTGGATAAAAGGTCTTCCTATGTTATACTATTCAATTCTCGACGGTGAATCGATTTGATAGCCTAGATATTGTTATTCATGATATTGATCCGATTCGATGTCATTGAAATGTAAGTCATTGCATTGAATTTACAAGCGACAAATTTATCATCTCTATGGGATTAAATCCCGAGTTATTGCGAAGTAAAAAAAACAATGAAATTATGGAAGTAAATATTCTCGCATTTATTGCTACAGCGCTGTTCATTACATTCCTACCACTTTTACTTATAATATACGTAAAAACTGTCAGTCAAAGTGATTAATTTGAATGAAACTTGACTTTTTATCAAGGAGTTAAGAAAAAAAAAAGGATTCAAATCTCACGTCTTAAATAAAATGAATGGACTAGAATCAGCAGTATCCTATAAAACTCGATAGTATGGTAGAAAAAAAATATGAATCTTTCTACCATACTATCTATATCTATTATTGTAATGTAGAAAGATACAAGCTTGATCTAAGCTAATCCACAATATGTATCTTCATACATGTCGATATCAATTAAATATATGTACTGTACATAGTATCTCAATTTTATTTCTTCGCTTGATCTATTTTATTTGTGTTGATTTCAATTAATCTGAAATAATTGAAAGGCGAGTCTTACGATTTTATAATTCTTTCATTTCATGGATTTGATTTTTTTGGTGCGATACCGAGATTCCTATTAAAATAATCAGAAATGAAGGAAAAATGGAATGGAATAGGCATATATTAATTAAATTAATAAAAAAAAAAAGAAAACCAAGTAATCTTTTTTTTGAACATTCCAAAGAAGTAATTCGTTGAGCAACTGACAGATGATCCAAAGAGTTCTATGGTAACTTTTCTTCGTATTTCGTTTCGAAAAAGGGGTATACCCTGCCGATTTTGAATTTAACTTCTTTGATCCATGATATGAAATGAGTCAATAAAGCATTTCATAAATGAAATTCAAATAAAACAGGGGGTAAGTGTCTAATATGTGACTACACTAAGGCAAGATCTTATTAAATAAAAAAAAGACTTTTTTTTTTCTCTTTGAACAGTAAAGAGGGAGGGAAATAAAAACAAGCAAATACAGAAAACAAAGGGGGTTCCTTGTCCCTCATTGTCCGTTTATAACTCTGGTAAGAGCCGGTTCATCAAAATAGAAAATTTAGGAAGAATTCTTTTTTTTTTAATTGCCGATCATCCGGATTCCTTTTCCTTTCGAAATACGAACATGGGGATTATTGAAATGTTTGTTTGATTTTGATTGAAAAGGTGTTATTCATAGAATACATTACTCCACTAGAATCCAAGAATTTCGAAATGAAGACTAATAAAATAGTTAAAAAAAGGCTTTGCAAAACGATCTAGAAAACAATTGATACGGTTTGATTCCTCAACCCAATTAGGAGTACCCCTAGAGCCCACTCCTTCCCCATACTACGAGTGAAAGGGAAAATGTAAAGACTACCATTAAAGCAGCCCAAGCAAGACTTACTATATCCATGTGTATTATGTCCCCTATCTCTATGAATATGAAACAAATATGAAGGAATTCAATTTTTCCATTATTGTTCACTAATAATAGTGGAATTACTGGCGCAGAGTCAAAAAGAAAAGGGAATTGTGACACGCCACCGTTGATGAATCGCTTCAATAAATCCGCTTATACCAAGCTCTTATATGATGTCGAGTAAAATCGAGAACCATTAAGCACAAGCAAAATGCGCAGTAACACTTTTGGAAGTATCAAAAGAATGTTACTCACATGTATCAATAATAAGACTTATTCTTTCTTTTGGTGTCCCTCATTAAGTAAAAGCCAATTATCTATCCAATCTAATATTAATCGGATGCCTGAACGCTCAGAGACTTTCATCCGTCTGTATACAAAGTATCTTCCAACCCTTCTACAACCATTCATTAGTTAATTAGACACTCCCGTTATCCAATCTAATTCAAGACTCCTCTAGTAGCCACTCCGTTAGTAAGGGGGGCTCCCATATCAAGATTTACTGATTCCCTTCCACTACTTTAGTTTTTCCTTGAATCCTAGACGTTAGGAGACGTTAGGATTTCGAGTTTTTTGTTGATCAGGCGACACCCGGATTTGAACTGGGGAATAAGGGATTTGCAGTCCCCCGCCTTACCGCTCGGCCATGTCGCCAAAAGGCTACAAACAAAAAAATGAGAGTATCCCCTTCTTTTCTATTGAAAAAGAAAATGGGGATTCTCAGTTACAAAAGTTAAAATTCAGGACAAATAAATTGGAACCATTAACTATTGACTGCAAATTTATGGACGGTTCTTCTTCACTTGTCTTTTTCTAATGGTATAAGAAAATAAAACTGGATACATAACTAATCAGTATTGATTTTTTTTTCAATAAAAAAAACTTTCTGAATTTCAAGTATATTATAATAATATAACAGCAATTATGAGTCTATGTAAACCCCAGAGCATAAGTTGTTACACAGTTATAGTTATCTAATGAGGTATTTTATCTATCTAGATATGATGTCCATAGGGAATCAGCAAGAAATTATCGTGTTTCAATTTTTCATTGAATAGATTAAAATAAAAGAAAAAATAGAATTTTTGATAGAGCACGCCATGTCTTGTCTCCATTAGAGCGTTATAATGGAATAAAAGAAAGACATATATAAATAGAAATGCTATATCTGCACATGTTTAATAAATATAAGCCCTCTTTTCGTACGCACTTCAATCATATTCTAAATATTCTACTAAAAAATAAAAAACTAAAAAGTGGGTAAAAACATCTATCTTCTTTGCGAATCGTTTTTTGAACAATGGAGTCCATGAAAAAATTAAGCGCTAGAAAAATCAGCTCTCTCCCTATATATATTTTATGATTATTTTGTCTTTATTTCAACGAACAGATCAAATCAGGAATTCCTTTCATTTTTCTGGTATTCAATCGGATTGGAATATGTAATATCATAATAATGGTAGAAATTGAATTATTTTTTTTTATATTCTATACAAAACTCCATGCGGCTAAATGGCATTTATCAATTCTTTTCTGTATCTGTTTGTTATAAATATAAATTCAAATTTGAGTATAATTTTTCTTCTTCCGTTCATACGCATTTCATATTTCATACATTCCACATATATTATATGGTATATGGAGTTAGATAAAATTTCATGTGATTCAGTAAACAGAATAGAAATTCAATTCCATCATTATTAGATCGATTCGTATGATTCGATGAAAATGAGAAAAGAATGGGATTTTTTTGAGAAATGGGAAATTCAAAATGCTCGGGGATGAAAATGGGGAAATGTCTACAATACCTGGGTTGAATCAGATACAATTTGAAGGATTTTGTGGGTTCATGGATCGGGGCTTAACAGAAGAACTTTATAAGTTTCCAAAAATTGAAGATACAGAGCAAGAAATTGAATTTCAATTATTTGTGGAAACATATCAATTGGTGGAACCGTTGATAAAAGAAAGGGATGCTGTATATGAATCACTCACATATTCTTCTGAATTATATGTATCCGCAGGATTAATTTGGAAAACCAGTAAGGATCTGCAAGAACAAACAATTTTTATTGGAAACATTC
>JBBHDX010000718.1:15000-20620 GCA_039519145.1 Kokia cookei
CTACAAGAAGTTATGCGGGGACATCCTGTATTGCTGAATAGAGCGCCTACTCTGCATAGATTAGGTATACAGGCATTCCAACCTATTTTAGTGGAAGGACGCGCTATTTGTTTACATCCATTAGTTTGTAAGGGATTCAATGCAGACTTTGATGGGGATCAAATGGCTGTTCATGTACCTTTATCTTTAGAGGCGCAAGCGGAGGCTCGTTTACTTATGTTTTCTCATATGAATCTCTTGTCTCCAGCTATTGGGGATCCCATTTCCGTACCGACTCAAGATATGCTTATTGGGCTCTATGTATTAACGAGTGGGAATCGTCGAGGTATTTGTGCGAATAGGTATAATCCATGGAATCGAAAAGGCTATCAAAATGAAAGAATTGACGATAATAACTATAAGTCTACAAGGGAGCCTTTTTTTTGTAATTCCTATGATGCGATTGGAGCTTATAGGCGGAAAAGAATCAATTTAGATAGTCCTTTGTGGCTCCGGTGGCGACTAGAGCAATGCGTTATTGCTTCAAGAGAAGCTCCCATCGAAGTTCACTATGAATCTTTGGGTACCTATCATGAGATTTATGGACATTATCTAATAGTAAGAAGTTTAAAAAAAAAAATTCTTTGTATATACATTCGAACCACTGTTGGTCATATTTCTCTTTACCGAGAAATCGAAGAAGCTATACAAGGGTTTTTTGGGCCTACTCATATGATACCCAATCATATGGTATCTAAGCTAAAAAATTCTATGACACCAATATGAATTCGGGTCTCTCCGGTTCAACTAGGACCCCAGTTCCTGACCCGACTTTCTACCAAAATCAAGATCGAGAAAAGGAAGTTTTCCAATCATTGACTCAAACCCATTGGCGAAGTCCACTCAGCGGAATAAGGGGGTATTTATGGCAGAACGGGCCAATCTGGTATTTCACAATAAAGTGATAGATGGAACTGCCATTAAACGGCTTATTAGCAGATTAATAGATCACTTCGGAATGGCATATACATCACACATCCTGGATCAAGTAAAAGCTCTGGGTTTCCAGCAAGCCACTGCTACATCCATTTCATTAGGAATTGATGATCTTTTAACGATACCTTCTAAGGGATGGCTAGTCCAAGATGCTGAACAACAAAGTTTGATTTTGGAAAAACACCATCATTTTGGGAATGTACACGCGGTAGAAAAATTACGCCAATCTATTGAGATATGGTATGCTACAAGTGAATATTTGCGACAAGAAATGAATCCTAATTTTAGGATGACTGACCCGTTTAACCCAGTCCATATAATGTCTTTTTCAGGAGCTAGAGGAAATGCATCTCAAGTGCACCAATTAGTAGGTATGAGAGGATTAATGTCGGATCCCCAAGGACAAATGATCGATTTACCCATTCAAAGCAATTTACGCGAAGGACTGTCTTTGACAGAATATATCATTTCTTGCTACGGAGCCCGAAAAGGGGTTGTGGATACCGCCGTACGAACATCAGATGCTGGATATCTTACGCGCAGACTTGTTGAAGTAGTTCAACACATTGTTGTACGTAGAACAGATTGTGGCACCACCCGAGGGATTTCTGTGAGTCCTCAAAAGAGGACGCTTCCGGAAAGAATTTTTATCCAAACATTAATTGGTCGTGTATTAGCGGACGATATATATATGGGTCCGCGGTGCATTGCCATTCGAAATCAAGATATTGGGCTTGGGCTTGTCGATCGATTCAGAGCCTTTCGAACACAACCAATATCTATTAGAACTCCCTTTACTTGTAGGAGTACATCTTGGATTTGTCGATTATGTTATGGTCGGAGCCCCACTCATGGTGACCTGGTTGAATTGGGAGAAGCTGTAGGTATTATTGCGGGGCAGTCCATTGGAGAACCGGGAACGCAACTAACATTAAGAACTTTTCATACCGGCGGAGTATTTACAGGGGGTACTGCAGAACATGTACGAGCCCCTTTTAATGGAAAAATAAAATTCAATGAGGATTTGGTTCATCCTACACGCACACGTCACGGGCATCCTGCTTTTTTATGTTATATGGACTTGTATGTAATTATTGAGAGCGAAGATATTATACATAAGGTGACTATTCCACCAAAAAGTTTTCTTTTAGTTCAAAACGATCAATATGTAGAATCAGAACAAGTGATTGCTGAGATTCGCGCGGGAACATACACTTTAAATTTGAAAGAGAGGGTTCGAAAACATATTTATTCTGACTCAGAGGGGGAAATGCACTGGAGTACCGATGTGTACCATTCGCCCGAATTTACATATAGTAATGTCCGTCTATTACCAAAAACAAGCCATTTGTGGATATTATCAGGGGGTTCGTACAAATTCAGTGTAGTTCCTTTTTCGCTCCACAAGGATCAAGATCAAATAAACATTCATTATCTTTCTGCCGAACGAAGATATATTTCTAGATTCTCAGTGAATAATGATCAAGTGAGACACAACTTATTTAGTTTGGATTTTTCGGCTAAAAAAAACAAAGATACGATTTACGATTATTCAGGATTGAATCCAAGAGACAGGTACTGGGCATTGCCATTTCATGACATTCTGCGATTCTTCACGAGAATGCTGATTTATCGGCAAAGAGACGAAGAAATAGATTCTAGTATTCCATTTCGATTGATTCAAGACCAGGAGAAACAACTAATGCTGCATTTCCATTCCGGTATTTCCATGGAAATACTCATAAACGGCATTTTCCGGGAGAAACAAAAGTATTCTTGCTTCTTTTTGACTATCTTCGATACAGAAGAAAGAGTTCAGGAATTACTGAGAAATATGGCACTCTTAGGGGCGCATTCAATCGTCAAAAGGGAGGATGCGATTGATCGAGGAGTCAAAAAGGTTCAAAGCCAAAATACCAAATGAGAGTAGGTCGATTTTTTTTCATTCCCGAGGAAGTGCATATTTTATCCGAATCTTCTTCCATAATGGTACGGAACAATAGTATCATTGGAGTAGATACCCAAATCACTTTAAATACAAGAAGCCAAGTGGGCGGATTGGTCCGAGTGGAGAGAAAAAAAAAAAGGATTGAACTGAAAATTTTTTCGGGTAACATCGATTTTCCCGGAGAAAGAAGTACAACAAACTCCCAACACAGTGGCATCTTGATACCACCAGGAACGGGCAAAACAAACTCTAAGGAATCAAAAAAAGTTCCAAAAATTGGATCTATGTCCAACGGATCACACCTACCAAGAAAAAGTATTTTGTTTTGGTTCGACCTGTAACCCCATATGAAATACCGCATGGGTCCAAAATTTAGCAACACTCTTCCCCCAGGATCCATTTGCAAAAAAGAGACACGCAACTTCGAGCTGTCAATTATATCCTTTTGTGGAAATGGCAAACCGACTCGGAGAATTTCTGACACAAGTATTCAACTAGTTCGGACTTGTTTAGTGTTGAGTTGGGACCAAGACAACAAAAGTTCTTCCGCCGAAGAGGTCTGTGCTTCCTTTGTTGAAGTAAGGACAAAATGGTCTATTCGAGATTTCCTAAGAATCGACTTAGTGAAATCTCATATTTTTTATATCAGAAAGAAATGATCCGTCAGGTTCAGGATTGATTTCTGATAATAGGTCAGATCGTACCAATAAAAATCCGTTCTATTCCATTTATTCCAACGCAAGCATTCAACAATCGTTTAGCCAAAATCACGGAACTATTCATACGCTCTTGAACAGAAATAAGGAATCCCAATCTTTGATAATTTTGTCATCATCTAAATTGTTTTCGCATGGGCCCATTCAACGATGTAAAATATCACAATGTGATAAAACACTCAATTAAAAAAAGATCCTCTAATTCCAATTAAGAATTTCTTGGGTCCTTTAGGAGCAGCCCCTAAAATTGCGAATTTTTATTCATCATTTTACCCTTTAATAACTCATAATCAGACCTCGGTAGCGAAATATTTGGAGCTTGACAATTTAAAACAGGCTTTTCAAGTACTTAACTATTATTTAATAGCTGAAACTGGGAGAATTTATAATTTCAATCGCTGCCGTAACATCTTTTTGAATGCAGTCAATTTGAATTGGTATTTTCCTCATCATCATTATCATCATAATTATTGTGAAGAAACGTCCACAATAATTAGTCTTGGGCAGTTTATTTGTGAAAATGTATGTATAGCCAAAAGCGGACCACGCCTAAAATCGGGTCAAGTTTTTATTGTTCAAGCTGATTCTATAGTAATAAGATCGGCTAAGCCTTATTTGGCGACTCCGGGAGCAACTGCCCATGGGCATTATGGAGAAATCCTTTACGAAGGAGATACGTTAGTTACATTTATATATGGTTGAGATCTGGTGATATAACGCAGGGTCTTCCAAAAGTGGAACAAGTGTTAGAAGTGCGTTCGATTGATTCAATATCGATGAACCTAGAAAAGAGAATTGAGGGTTGGAACGAATGTATAACAAGAATTCTTGGAATTCCTTGGGGATTCGTGATTGGTGCTGAGCTAACTATAGTGCAAAGTCGTCTCTCTTTGGTTAATAAGATCCAAAAGGTTTATCGATCTCAGGGGGTACAGATCCATAATAGGCATATAGAAATTATTGTACGTCAAATAACATCAAAAGTATTGGTTTCAGAAGATGGAATGTCTAATGTTTTTTTACCCGGGGAACTGATTGGATTATTGCGAGCGGAACGAACGGGGCGTGCTTTAGAAGAAGCGATTTGTTATCGAGCCGTTTTATTGGGAATAACGAGAGCATCTTGAGACTCAAAGTTTTATATCTGAAGCAAGTTTTCAAGAAACTGCTCGAGTTTTAGCAAAAGCTGCTCTCCGGGGTCGTATCGATTGGTTGAAAGGCCTGAAAGTACACGTTTGCGCTGGGGGTATGATACCCGCCGGTACCGGATTGAAACAATTAGTGTACCGGTCACGGCAACATAACAACATTCTTTTGTAATAAAAGCAAAAAAAAGAATTTCTTCGGGAGAAATGAGAGATATTTTCTTCCACCACCGAGAATTATTTGACTCTTGCATTTCAAACAATTTACATGATACATCAGGCCGCTCTTTTATAGGTATAGAATTTACTAATTCATAATTTGTTGTGGTCATTTGAGTTGTTAATTTGTTAATAGTAATAAAGAGAATAACGAATAGAAAGTAATGGCTTGGCTCGTGGATAAACGACCAATCCCCGGTAGAAGAGAAGGTTCCATTGGAACTATTATTTATTTCAGGGTGTCTTGTCTCTCTTTTTTTTTAAGTAAAAAAAGAGAGAGAGAGGAAGTGCAAAGAGAAATGGCAAGAAGATATTGGAACATAAATTTGGAAGAGATGTTGGAAGCAGGAGTTCATTTTGGTCATGGTACTAGGAAATGGAATCCTAGAATGGCGCCATATATCTCTGCAAAACGTAAGGGTATTCATATTACAAATCTGACTCGAACCGCTCGTTTTTTATCAGAAGCTTGTGATTTAGTTTTTGATGCAGCAAGTAAGGGAAAACAATTCTTAATTGTTGGTACCAAAAATGTAAAGCCGCTGATTCGGTGGCGCGGGCTGCAATAAGGGCTCGGTGTCATTATGTTAATAAAAAATGGCTCGGTGGTATGTTAA
>JBBHDX010000719.1:0-20645 GCA_039519145.1 Kokia cookei
ACCTTAACAATTTTAAAAAGTAACCCAGCTAAGCTTTCTCTATCAGCAACTCCCATAAACCCAAACATGTCTTTTGTAAAAAAATTGCACATTTGTAAAAGAAGAGACAATGGAGTCTCTATCTTCTCCAATATCCATTACACTAGGTAGTTGTTACGGTCCTAACTAATGGATTTTGTCACTGAACGATTCACAGGCAATTCGTCTATCTTGTCAGGGCTCTTTCCCTGAATTTTACCTCTTCCTCACGAATGACCTATGTTGAACAGGTGAAACTCATTGAAGGGAATTCTAGACCTTAAGACTTGTTAGAGAATCTTAAATCTCGTAAAATTTCCTTAATCTGGCTTAATTTTATTGCTAGCAATTGGCCTCTTAAATAGAGGTTACATAGGTTTACTTATTTGAATAAAAAGACTTATAAGCTAAGAAAAATAAAGACTAAATAAAGAAAGACTCTTAATATCTCTCTAAAATACTTTTAATTAAAAAAGATCTCTTAAAATACTCAAGAATAAAATCTCCAAATAAAATATAATAAGCTAATCTAATAATAATTAATTGACATGCAACAGTAGTTCATCAAAGAGAGCCTGAAACCTTAGGAGTCCTTAGAGAGACCCAGATCTCTTTAGGGTTTTGATAAAAGTTCAACTTAGGTTTTATTATTTCATTTGTCTTTTGAATAAGGATCAGCATATTACATAAATTGGGAATCTACACTCGAAAGGAAAAGAAATCAATTGAAATAAAATTGGAATGAAGAAACCTAAAGAAAGAAATCAACTGAAACCGAGAAACCTAAGCCTTAATTAGATAAGTGAAGCTAATGGTCTTTTTGAACATAGGTTTGACCACAAAAGCATATACAAAATACATGCGTCATTTTAAATGGAAGGAAATACTCTAGGAGGACCCGTCTCTTGCTAATAAAGTTGATGTTTCTCTAGCTGCATAGATGGATGTAATTATTATCTAATGAAGTTTATGTCCTAGGCTATTTGTTGCACATTTTTTGTTTTTTGTATCCATGCATTCATTTTCCTCAAACCATTTGTCTTGTTAGTGTGAAACCTATCAGATTATTCATGTAAATTTAGTGATAATTGCGGGTATTATTGCAAATATCATATGCCCACTGCCCACTATTAAAGAACTATAGCAAATGGGTGAGATATGGGTTCCAACCAAAGCCTTCCCATACTCTATTCATTTAGAGCTAAAAAGTCCTTTAAAGACCTAGCAAGGAATATTATGCCTTTTCATGTTTTATTTTTGCGTGTATAGCATATCAATTTGTTACAGTATTACTCACAATTATATACCTTGAGTATATATATTATATTGTATTTTATATTTTAATTAGTTCACCAGTCAAATAACGCTTAACGTATCTTATTCCTACCTTTTTCAGTTGCATGGAGGGAACGTTAATTTTCAAAGTAAGTAGGTTTGGTGCAGGCTATTTTATAGGGTGTAACCGACATCCAAAGTGCAAGTAAGTCTGGAGCAGTACGATAATTACCTGATTTTGATGCATACATGCATTACACTTATGAGTGCATGCTTGCATGTGCCTTTGGTAGTTATTTGTTTACAATTAGTAAGAGCATTGTGATTATTTATTTTCTATTCACTATGTTTTTGTAAATGATTGATTTTTATTTTTATAGATATATTGCTAAGACATTATATGGTGATGAGGAGGAAGAAGAGAGCCCCCAAAAGAGCACTACTATCGAGGAGCCAAAACTGTTAGGTCTTAATCCAGGGTCCAATGAGAAGGTTTGCATTTAATATTGGTCCTAGTATCAGTGAACAAGGATTTGGATTTTTTTTTTCAATTGAATTTTCTGTTACCATTTGTTATAACTAGACACTAAATTGTTTCTTCCATCCTCATTTTCTATTCCCTCGCAGGTTTTGTTAAAGAATGGCCCTTATGGATACTATGTGCAGCTTGGAGAAGACAGGACTGGTTATTTACCTAAGCGGTCCTCTGTTTCTCATGTATGGTTATATCTATTTTGCTTTTTGCGCTGTTTCATACTTGTGGTGGTTTATATTTCCTGAAAGGAATTATCTCTTTTGTTGCTACAAAAGCACTCAGTTAATGAAATTCCAGCTAACTAGAATATTATTTATTCATACCACCACCTTTATGCTGAGAAGAAAAACGATACTTTGAAAAGGTGAAATGGTGATGTGATCTAGTATGTGAAACTACACGGGACAAGCCAGTTGTATACGGGGGTCATTACATGGATTAATGCCTCTTGTTTAGCCTAAGGGTGACCAGTAAATACTTATTATTTTTTTAGATAGTACTTGTAAGTACTGTTTGATACGTCACAACCTGGTTAAAAACAGATCTGCATCTTGTTTTTTCATTCAGATAAAGAATGTGGATACCATCACCCTCGAAGATGCTCTTGAGCTGCTGCGCTACCCTGTAACATTGGTACTTCAGCCATCTTTAAAGAGAGTTATGTTTTCTTTATGCTGCAGAATGTCCAACTTAAACTTTTACACATCTTGGCAGGGAGAACACCCTAATGATGGGCACCCTGTGATATTGAAGCTTGCAAAGGTTGGATTCTCAGTTCGCCATCGACGCACCTCAGCTTCTGTTCCCAAGGTAAATGGTGATGGAAAATTATTTCTTAGTTCGTGACTTGTTTGCCATCGATAATTGGGCATGGAGGCCTCAAAAATAATGGTGCTTGATATGGTGTTATTAGCATAGGAGACAGATAAACATAATTCCAGTATTGGTGCACCAATACTTGTAGAGACTCCCATGAAATGATTTGTGGGCGATGTAAACAAAGGATATGGAAGTGGAATACCGAAACAAAAAAGAGTATCCCGTACATGTTGGCAGACAATGTAAAAAATGTTATTAGTTGTAGTAGTCAACGTATTCTAACACTAAAAAGCTAATTCCAATGTCATGATCTGATTGGATATGATTGCAGAGTATGAAGCCGAAAGATGTCACCCTAGAGAAAGCATTGGATCTTTTGTCAAGTAAAGATGTAAGAAGATCTGGGCGACCTAGGAACAAACCAAAGGTTGAAGAAGCTATAGAGAGCAGTAATGTTGTAAACTAGGGGAGCAGAAACTTAATTTTGGGATGAGTACAAGGTTTTTGGCTGCTTAGTTGCGACACAGGATCTCCCTCTTCATTTGACAGCAAGAGGAATGAATAGTCAATTAGCATAGATAGCAATTGTATTTAGGTTGGAAGAGCGGAAGCGGCAATTTTGTAGGGGTTGGCTTTCGTATAAATCAATATTAATATTTCCAAGTGATGAACTGTCCATAGTGTGGGTTACTCATTTGTTCTTATACATTTGGGAGGGTTTGGGTAAAATTATTAAATCAAAATAGGTTTGAGAAAAAAAAATAAGTTTATTTAAAATATGTGTTGGATTCAAGCTTGAATATTTAAGGTTTTTAAATTTTTAATATATTATGTAATTTATAACACATGCAAACATTGAATCTATAGTAATATATAATATTATAATATAAACATTAATAAAAAGTTAAGATATTATGTATAAAATTTTAATAATTAAATTATACATAAAATTTTTAAATATTAAGTCAATAATAATATAATTTTATTTTTAAAAAATTTTAAAAAAAATATAAAGTTATAAAATAAATTTGAGTTAATTTTTTTATAAATATAAGTGGATATGTGCCAAATTAAATCTTATATTTCAAGTAGTGTTGAACTTAAATAAATATAAATTGCTTTAATAAATTTGGTTGGTCCTTGAGGGTTTGCTTTTTTTTTTTTTTTTTTTACATAAAAAGAAAGTAAAAAAAAAAACCTTATAATCTAATTGTTCATGTACCACAAGCGCCGACTTGAAGTAACGAAAAGTGACTCATTGGTGGGATGTCAAAGAACAGTACAACTGTGTCAATACACCATCCATGGTTAGCGAGGCGATCAATACATTTATTGCCTTATCTTAGACTACAATATGAAACTACAAGTAGTAAAGAAAATTTTATAAGAGAAAAACGAAGATGGTGGATGAAAAGAAACTTAGAGAAAAACTTGAAACAAACTTGAATGCTTTGTTTAGGCTCTTTTTTCTTTTATAGAAGAAATTCATAACTAGATTTGATTGAATTTGAATCTTGCACAGTTTCCTGATAAGAATCATGTCTAATCATCTGACATTTTTGTCCAGTAGTGGATGCTTTCCATGTAGTTTCCTTTTTTGTCATTACATTAAAGTGGTTTTTTTCACGTAGTTTTCCTCCTTTGTCGTTTCTTGAACGTGGCTTTTCTACGTAGCTTTCTCTGTCTTTTGTGTTATCTTTTTTGGATATTGTCAAGATTCATTTATTCAATTTTGTCTAATATTAACAAATCAACTGACAGTCTTAGTGAATATAAAATTTTCCATATATTTTTGATATATTCAATTATATGAGAAGGAAAATCATCAATTTCCGTTTCAATTATATTTTTTAACAGTTGAATGAATTCTTCATCTTTATCATCTTGGTGGTTTTCACATGAAGCATTATATGCCATTATTCTTCGACCATCAGTCCAAAAACAATAAGGATTTTGTTGAAGTAAATTTTGAGTTTTGGTCATTAGATTAATTCCTGCTTGGATCTGATAATAGTCAGGATTATTTTAACACTTGTTAATATATTTCGTCAAGTGTTCGTTTTTCTCTGTTGTTGCCGATAGGTTGGGTCCTCTAAGCATTTTTTTTAACTTCCCATATTTGATATGGCTGATAAAAATTTTATTTTTCAATTATACCAATTAGGCTACTGATTTCTATTATTTCAAGATGAGAGTAATAATAGAAATCCTCTTCATAAACCATATGTAATAACATAGTTTTAATTAATGCCAGAAAATGTTTTAATAAATGAAAAGAGAAATTTTGAACTGTTATTTCTCGAACAAAACCCTATTCAATACTCCTTATATCAAAAGGTTCATGGTCAAGTCTAAATTTTATAGTAGAAATTTTTCACCTAAGTGATTTGTAAAAACATAGGCTTGAAAAAAATATTCAATTTTTTTTTTTGAAATTGAGCTTGTTGATTGCAAATAGCTCCATTAATTTTTGTAAATAATTCTACAGGTAAAATAAATCTAGCCTTATTATATAGGCATAATCTAAATATTTTATTGATAACTAGATTATTTGTTCTTTTATTATTAAAATATTGAAATATATTAAGAAGATTGTTTATCTCTTTAATATCTAAGAAACTTATTTCTATATATTTTCAGTCACGATATAAAATAGATTTTAATAATAAATCATGATTTTTTTGTTCTTTAGTTGTTTTTTTCAACTAAAAACTATGAGAGTTTAGTAAGAGCCCTCCTAAAATTTGCTCTTTGATTAGTAATATGAGTTTTCCATATTTCATTAATAAAATTATATAATTCTAGTGGTAAACTTGGATTATCAAAATCCTTTATTTCTTGTATTTGTTGTGTTTTCAATAATTTTTTTTTTGCACAATAATTTTTTACTTTTTGAATAATTTCAGTATAATTAACTGGATATCCAGAATTTAGATATTGTGACCAAGGTAAATAATTTACCTGTAATGATGTAAATTATAGCTGAGTTGCTATTCCAACTAGATGTCTTACCATTGGATATAGAACATAAAATCCTTGATTAATATAAAATGATACTTGAGAAGGACTTTTTATGAATCCTTTATTAAAATTTTTGATTTAAAATCATTTCTTTTTTTGTGGACAGTGGTCCATTCACCAACTTTTTCTAGAGGTTGTTTACCTCTATCCATAACGTCTGCTAAGATAATCAACAATAATATTGTCAGTACTTTAACTTATAAAACTTTGAAATTAAAAGTACATAATTCATTATACCATTTAATTATTCTTGATACAGTTTCTAAGTTTTTATTAGTAAGAAAATGTTTAACTGTCTGATTATCAATTTTTATGATAAATTTTTCAAGTGCTAAATATATAAGAAAATTTTTTATTCATTTCTTTATAGCTAACAATTCTTTTTCAAATATGACATAATTAATTTCATTTGGTTTAAATTTTCCTAAGTTATATCCACATATTAATTCTTCATTATTTTTTATTTTTGCTTTTAAAATGCATCCCCAATGATTTTGTGAGGCATTTGTTTCTAAAATTAATTTATATAATTGTTTAGGTAAATAAACTTTAGGAATCCGGTTGATTTCTGATTTTAACTTTTTTTTTTTATAATTTCCGAGTCTGTTTTAGATCAAATAAATGGTTTATCCTTTTTTTAATTTTTTATATAACATACCTATTTTTTCTGATAGGTTTGGAAAGAAATTTCTTTCACAATTTATAATTCCTAAAAATTATTGAAGCTGTTCTTTATCTTTAATTTTTTAAGGAAATTCTTTTATTTTTACTATAATATGATCTTGTAATTGAAGATTATCTCCAAATAATTTTAATCCTAAAAATTTTATTTTTGTTTTTTCTAACTCTCTTTTCTTAGAGCTTAATATGATTCCATATTTTATGAATTCTTGAAAAATAATATTTAAATATTTTCTATGTAAATCTAATGTTTCTAAAAATATTAAAATATCATCTATATAGACTATATAGAATTTCTTATATTTATTAAAAATAGAATCCATCCATCTTTGGAATATTTGTGGGGCATTACATAATCCAAATGACATCACTTTCCATTGGTAGTGTCCATTGGGTGCAACAAAAGTTGTTAAATGTTTAGATTTTTCTATTAACATAATTTGCCAAAAATTCTAATTTATAGTCAAATTTACTAAAAAATTTTCTTTGTCTAGCCTGATTAATTAAAACATCATTTCTTAGAATAAAATATCCATAAAAAAAAAATATTTTGATTTAATCTTTTGTAATTAATAATCATCCTAGTTTTTTCTCTTTTTATTTCTGCATGATTTCTAACTATAAAAGCTAGATTATAATATGGACTATTAGTTCTTTCTATTAATCATTTTTCTAATAATTCTTTAATTTATATATCAAATTCTTCTATATTTTGTTTAGTATAGATCATAAGCTTTACTCTAATAATTTTATTGGGATTTTCCAATTTAATGTCACAATATCTAGGGTTATTTTACCATAATTTTAATGGTTCTTCACTAAAATTATTTTCTAATATTTTAGACAATTAGTGATTTGTTCCAAGCTGGTTTATTTGTTCTTTTCTTGGTGGTGAAATTTTTTTATCACAAATAAACTTATGATTTTCTACTAATGGTATTTCTATAGAAATTTTTTCTACAGATAGCATAATTATATTTCTATCAATGAAAAATGGTAAATGCTGATATATGAAATTATTTCCTAATAATATATCTCCATGCATTTCTGGAAAGCATAATAATTTTGGTATTACGAATCTTACATTATTTATGTAGACTAATATATTTCTAGCTTTATATTGAATTATGGTTTCATTACCATCTATTCCTATAGCTCTTATTGGATGTTTCTTAGGTTCCCATTTTTCTAAAGGAATGACATTTTTTTAGCAACTACTAGTTGTAGCTCCAATATCAAGTAAAACATGTAAAGAATGTCTTATATTCTCTAAATTGAAGTGTAATTTCAATATATGTATAATATTTTCTAGATTGAAAATTTTAGAATGTAATAATATCACTTGTTCCAATTTTCATTTGTTGAAGTATTATTGAATATTCTATTTTTTCCATTCTAGTGTTTCTAGAGGATACTGATTTTCTAGTTGGTTTAGTAGGAAATATAGGAATATGAATTGTTTTCATGCCTATAGGTGTTGAAGATATAAAACTTCTACTTGGATTTTTCTTATCTTCCTCTATTTGAATGTTTAATGGTAAAATCAGATTATTATTTGTATTTGTTATTATGGTATTTTTAAAATATAATTTATCTCCAGATTACATATATTCTATTGTACATACTGGTTTAGATGTACTGGACTAATAATTTTTTTATCATCCAATCTCTTGGAATTAATAAATCACTTAAATGTAATAATTTTGATTGTATTTCAATAGTAATTTTATTAGGTTCAAAAAGTTTAATAATTTTGTTATTAACTTATTTGATTTCTACTTCTATGGTATTTGTATATTCATTAATAAAAGTCTAACTTATTGCTAGATCTTTAACTAAATCATTTATTTTAAAATTTTTTGTCTAAATTCTAAGACATAAATATTTCTCTATCAAAGGATTTGTAATAGATATAAAGTAATTTAGCTTAACCTTAAATCCTATTACTCCTAAATGTAAATTTTATTGAATTCCTCCAATAAGTGCTTTTACTGGATTTTCAAATTTTTTATCTAATAATACTGTTATTATCGGTATATCATGTCCTCTTCTAAATAATGCACTTATAGTTACAATTATAATTCTAACATGTATATATCTAACTTGATGATATTTCTTTTTAATTCTCTTACTTTTTTTCTTTAGAAAATAATGAGATTTCTGTTAATCTTCTTCTACTGTCTTTAGCAACTGTATTACCACTTTTTTTTATATGTCTTTGACACCAAATTTTATATTTAAATATTTTATAAATTTCCTCTTTAGAAATATGATTTTTATTTATTTTTTTTGTCATTTTTTTAGAAAAGTTTTTTTCTTCTCCAATTATATTTCCTAATTTTATATCTTGTTGTTCATTTTTAGGGATTTCTTCTAACTAATTGTTAGAATTGCTTCTTATGTTGAACATAAATTTATATTCTTTATCATCTGTATCAGAATCTGTTTATTATATTAATTCATATAATATTTCCTCAGTATTTATTTCCTCTTCAAAACATATTTTAAATTTTTTTTTTCAAGTGTTTTTATCATTTTCCTTGCACTCTTTCCTTTATTAAGACAATTTGATACTATATGTCCTTCCTCATAATATATGAAACATTTACATATTTATTTTTTTAGAATTTTTTGAAGTTTTTCTTCTAACAAATCTTTTCTTTTTATTATTATTACTATACTTTTTCTTATTCCATGGTTTTCATCTAATAAGCTTATATTTCCTATTTTTTCTTTTGTACTTGTTAAGCATGACTCATATTTCAAGTCAAATTTGAGAAATAATATTCCAGTAAAACTCTGTTTATTTGTTTCAATTAAACTATATTTATTTGTTTCAGTCAAACTCTTATTAGTTTAGATTATTTTACTATTATTTGACCTAGAAATTTAGCGTATAAATAGACTCTTTTACAACCTTAGAAAATATACCCAATAGAGTTTAGAACTCCTAACACTTTTGGAGAATTTAGTGTTTACGTTTTGAGGGTTCTTTGTTTTCGGGTTCTCGAGGTTTAGTTTTTATCTCCATCGTTTGTACTATTTATTCTTTTGTCATTATAGTAAAATTCTATTTACATGTGGTTTTTTATCCTCTTCGAAGGGTTTTTTTCATGTTAAATCGTGTGTTCAATTTCTCAATTTCTTTCGCTATTTTTATTTATTTGTTGTTTAATCGGATCGATCTCCAACAAATGGTATCAGAGCTAGTTCGATTTTGTAATAGTCTGTTTCTAATGATAAAGGGAGTATAGGTTTAAAATTTAATTACATCTAATAAATTAATTTTATTGCTTAAATTATATTCGTAAGGTCATATAAAGTATTTAGCATATGAAATTTCTATGGTTGTTGATAAATTAGTATATTGTACTAAATTGAGAAAATTAGAAAAGCTTGAGTATCTATATTGTAGTTGTTAAATAATAATTGTTAAACAAATAAAGAAAATAAATGGTGGAGAACTTAATGAATAAATAGCCATTTATAAGGATAGTGGGATTGGTTGACTAAGTAAAAAGGGTTTTTATTTAGTGTAAAAAGAAAATAAAAGGGAAAGAGGAAATAAGTAAAAGAAAAGAAATCACATCATCATCTTCTATTTTTTTTTTCTTTCTTCTTCTTTGACCGAACCATTAGAGGGAGAGCTGGAAAGTTGAGTGCAAAAAGGTTCTTGCATGTAAGTGAATTAATGGTTCTTTCTTGTTAATTTTTGTGTACTTATGGTCCTTAGAGTTTGGGTCATGTAACCTAGTGATTTTTGTTCAAAAATGTCAAGATTTGGTGAAGTTGCCATGCTTGAATCTATACTTTAGCTGCTGTTTTTGAGTGAATTGGAAGGTGAAATGTTGATTGGAGGGTTATGTGGTAAGTTTGAGGGTGAGTGGTGACTTATGGATTTGTTTATCAAAGTATGGGAATTAGAGACTTATTTAGTCAATTAGACCATTGTAATGTTATGATAATGTAAAGAAGTTTTACATTTTTATTATCATAATTATCTATTTTACTCTTGTTTAGTTGGAAATTGAATTATGGAATTAAAGCCTAATTCGTTGAAATAATGCAAGAATTATGTAATTTTATCATTTATTTGAGCAATGGAATGAATTAAGATATTTACGCTAAAAATTTATTTATTTTAAATCTTAATTAATTAGATCAAGAAACGGACCCTCTAGTAGATAAGCGTGGGAAGAGACAAGTAGTTGAGTAATCGGCAACATATAACTATTCCTTTCCATTGCACATGTAAGTTCGTTTCATTATATTATAATTATAAGCTCACTTTATAAATGTTAGAATTGATATATATATGTGTGTGTGTGTTGTCATATATAATGGTTGTTGTTGACATGTATAATCCTTTGTGGATTGGTTTGCTTACAAAATTTTCAGGCTATGTGCCTAGTAGGCTTCGTGCCAATGTTTTCAGGCTTTGTGCCGATATTTTCAGGCTTTGTACCTAGTAGGCTGCGTGCTGGTGTTTTCAAGTTTTGTGCCTAGTAGGCTTCGTGCCGGTGTATTCGGGCTATATGCCTAGTAGGCTTTGTGCCGGTGATCCAATAACGAGTATTAAATTTTGAACTATAGCCGTTAATTTACCTTAATTACATTTCCATTTGTATTTCGAACTTACTAAGTCTTAAATGACTTACCGCATTTGAATTTTCATGATTGTAGGTCTCGAGGAATCTTGGCATCGATTGAATCCAGTCAAGAGCACACACTATCACCTTCATCCTCGGTAGATATTTGAGTAACTCATTTTGGGTTTAAGAGTGATATGTATATAGGATGTTTTGGGTAGTACTTTAATGGGAAATAGTTTTTGTTAAGACTTAAACCTAATAATCTTTTGAAGTATGTATATGTAAAGGTTGTGATTGTGAATTTGGTACAATGAATGATTTTGTAAAATGTAGTATGATCTTAACATATTACTTGTGTATTGGTTGTAAGACATGTTTATGAATGATGCATGCTTGATGTGTTTAAATATGTGTTTAGAGAGGAAGCTTATAGTGTTTTGTGAATAGCACTTGCGAGAAATTGGGATCGAATTTTTGATATCAGCTTGTGTTGTGTCGGTACTCTGTTACTTAGTATCGGTAGAAGTTCAAGGGATTTGAAGCTTTAGTTACTGACATATTTAGTTTTGATAGTAAGAATTTAGACTACCGGTAGAACTGTAAGAGTAGTATCGGTAGACTAATCTAAGTATCAATAGAAAATAGTAGTTATTGTTAACTTTGCTCACTGTCAATTTTAGTATCGATAGTTGAAAGAGAGGTATTGATAGAAGTTAGCAGGTTAAGTAGTTTTGCTTACTGTAGTTTTGGATATCGGTAGAAGCTTGTTTGGGTATCGATAGATCTAGACCCCTTTGTATAGGTAGAGCTTTTAATGTTCCGATAGTTACTATGGTGTTTTTACCTGTTTAATTATCAAGTGTTCTACTGATACTTGCCAGTTCATGTATCGGTAGAGCCCTCCTTACTTATAATAATTGGTATGAAAAAATTGTATTTTCTAGCATATGTTCATTCAATTATTTTGATCTCTTAAAGAGTAGTTTTATGCTAATGAAAGGTTGGAATTTTAATTATTGTGATCTATGAATGGTTGTGAATTAAAGATTTATTCAAATACTCGAGTTTCGTTGTTGTGTTGGGATAGAGATGTCACATATTTTCGTAAATCAGCCCTTTTAGACCGACTTGAAAAAGGTCGTTATCGGGAAAAAGCTCGAGAATCTAGATCAATTAGAATGGGAAGAACTTGATGAAAAGGCCTTGTCTGCAATTTAGTTATGCCTCGCGAATAAGGTATTACAGGAGGTATTGATGGAGAAGATCTCATCCGTCTTGTGGAAAAGGTTAAAAACTCTTTATGCAACTAAGTCTCTGGCTAATCATTTAGTGCTGAAACAACGTCTATTTACATTTCCATGAACGAAGGTGAACTTCTTAAAGATCAGATCAATAATTCATTACTCTTTTGAATGGTTTAAATAATGTTGAGGTTCAGATTGACGATGAGGATCAGACTATACTAATTTTGTGCTCTTTACCCCCTTCATACAAGTCTTTTAGGGAGACCTTGATTTATGGTAGAAACAAACTCTCGTTCGAGGATGTGAAGGGTCATTTGTTGAGCAAAGACAAACTCGAAATGAGTTTGGTTCAGATAGTTAGGCAGATAAGCAAGCTTCCGTTTTGGTAGCATAAAAGAAGTGAGACAAAAGGTGTCGCTATTGTAAGAAATTATGTCACATCAAAGCAGATTGTTACAAACTACGAAATAAAAGGGCTATTGAGAGCAACGAGGAAGATATAGCTAGTGTTAATTTGACCAACGAAAGCGGTGATGATTTTTTGTTAGTGTCAACGAGCGAAAGCTCTGAGCTTACGTCCGAGTGGATCCTAGATTCGGGATTTTTTTTCACATGTGTCCCAATAGAGAATGGTTGTCCACATATAGTTCGATTGAAGGTGAAGTTGTATGCATGAGAAATGATTCATCCGATAAGGTAGTTAGTATTGGTACTGTTAAAATTAGGATGCATGATGGGACAATTAGGACACTATTAAATGTCAAGTATGTACCTGATTTACAAAAGAATCTCATCTTCTTGAGTATTTTAGACTCGAAAGGTTGCAGAATCAACATCGAGTCTAGCAGCATTAAGGTGTCTCGTGGGGCTCTCGTTTTGTTAAAAGGTAAAAGGATCGACAATCCTTATATTCTGAAAGGTTCTATAGTGACTGGTGAAATCGAAAGTCTCTCGTCCGTTATGGAATCAAGGTAAACTTATTTGGAGTGGAGGCAACTTGGTCATAGGAGGGAAAATGTATGACTGTTTTGTTGAAGAAAGGTTCTCTTTTGGATGCAGATTTTGAAAAGTTAGGACACTGTATTCGTGAAAATCAGACCCGATTTAATTTTGATTTGGCAGTGCACAAGTCGAAGGCTAGAAGTCTTTCAGCTTTTAAGCACAGATTCGACTCAATTAATTCCCTGCATAGTTCAAGATAGACCTGTGACGGGCTTTGGCAAAGATGATACTGTGAAAATACGAGTCAAGGTGGAGATTTGTTAAGTATAACTAATATTTCAAGTCAAATTTGAGAAATAATCTTCCAGTTAAACTCTGTTTATTTGTTTCAATTAAATTATGTTTATTTGTTTCAATCAAACTCTTATTAGTTTAAATTATTTTATTATTATTTGACCTAGAAATTTAGCCTATAAATAGACTATTTTACAACCTTAGAAAATATATCTATTAGAGTTTAGAACACCTAACACTTTTGGAGAATTTAGTGTTTACGTTTTGAGGGTTTTTTGTTTTTGGATTTTCGGGGTTTAGTTTTTATCTCCATATTTTGTACTCTTCATTCTTTTGCTATTATAGTAAAATTATCTTTGCCCGTTGTTTTTATCTTCTTTGGAGGAGTTTTTCCACTTTAAATTGTGTGTTCAATTTCTTAATTTCTTCCGCTATTTTTACTTGTTCGTTGCTTAATTGGGTCGATTCCCAACAATACTTTCTATACTTATTAGGACGTACTAGTTTACATCCAAATTCCCATTCATTTTCTAGAATTTTTGTACAATGTTGATTACTTAATTTATGCTTAACCTGTTTAACAACTTTAGTTTTTAAGCAATGACTAGTTATCCTCTTTTTTTTTGCAAAATTTATTCTGTTTCCTATAAATCTATAGTCTCAAAATCAATACCTGATATTTTGCTATGTTTTATAGATAAAAATCATATTTTTTTATACAAATCTTATCTCATGGAGGTGATAATTTATGAAAATATTGCTTTTCCCAAAAATCTATATTTTTATTTTTTGGTTTTTGATATTCATGAAAAATTATTTTAGAAAATTTTTCCAAATATCTAATATCACATAATTTAATTTTTGACAATACATAACTAGATAGATTATATTGATCTTTTTTATCAGTATAACCACAAAATTCTATTTTTAGAATATATGTTAATCCCTTTAATACATATTTGGAGATTTGAATCTGATTGATTAACTATCCTTTGTGTTCTTTTCTTTTTTCTGATTCTTCCCATCTTCTTAAAAATTACAACACATCTTCTTGAAATGTTCCAATAAAATAGTTTAAATTTTTTTCTTTTGACCAATTATTGTTATTTACAACAATAGTCATAGATTGTGCTCAATCTTCTATGGTTTTTTCATAGTCTGATATAAGAATATTTGTAAGATCTAAATATAGTCCTCCTTTAGCGACATTTCTTTTATTTAGATCATCTATCTTATGTGGGATTTGTTGGGTAGACTAAGTTTTTTGATTTTATTTCATTAGTAGCAGTATTTTCAGTTTGATTATCGAAAATTCTAGTTGTATTATCTATTTGTTCATATTTTTTATTGAAAGATCTTAAAAAATCATCTTTTAGAAGATCTAAATTTATTTTTTTTTTCCTTTAGGATCTTGATCAGTTTCCATAGGTTCAGATGTATTTATATTTTCATCTTCATTTATTGAGGAGTTTTCTTCATCAGATTTATAACTAGTTACTTTTATATCTTCTAAGTTTGTAGTGTTTTTAGAATTATTAGAACTACTACTACTATTTGTAGAGTCGTAACTTAACATATAATGATAATTAAATAATATAAATAAATCTTTATGTTTTTCATAAATTTGTTTGATAAGTTTTAAATATTCTGTTATTTTATTTTTATCAGAAGTCTTAATAAATTTATTCTTCTAATGTTCTATAAGTTGTTTATAAGATTGGAAGTCATATCTTTGTTGATATGTATATATATATTTTTTTAAGTTTTTAAGGTTTTTTATGATTTTTATTTTTTGAAAATGATTTTTCAGAAGAAGTGTTTTCCTCTTCTGACAAAGTTAATATTATATTACTATTATCATAATATAAAGGATATAAATCCATTTCTTGTTCCATATTTTTATTTATAAGGATTTGTTCTAGATTATTGTTAACTTTTTAGATAATATACCCTTAGATTCGTTGTTCAAATCTAATTTAGTTACTTCTCCTAAATTATTTATTTGTTGTTTAATTTTATTAATTTTGTTATATAACTTATGAAAATATATAAAAGTAATAATTATTAAACTATTAAAATTTTTACTAATTTATCTTATGTAACTAAAACTTTCTATTATCTTTTATATTCTCTTACTTAAAAAGCTAATAGTCTCTACATAGACATAAACAGGCAACAATAAGATAAAATAACAGATATATGAGTTTTAAGATAAGCAAACATGAAAATAAACAAGATTAAGAGTAAATGATAGAACTTACAATAAAATCTATGATATTATTTCTCCAGGAAATGTTACACTGATGCTAACCATGTACAACCTTAAGCAATAATAGGAGCACAACCTTGAACAAGGGTACTTAGTGGGTGAGAGATGGATTGGTCAAGAATAGGGCGACCGCTAAAGCATCCAATTCCACAATTAGATACGTAATAGTCAGTCTATTTGGTAATTTTAAAACTTTTGTGATGCTGTAAAGTTTCACTTGCAAGCTTCATGTTCTGTTAGAAGGAGAAAAAGTTTTCTACTTAAACGGTGTGGAAGGTTTTGGCTTCATGGACGGTTGTTGTTATTGGCCTTCAAAGTAGTGACGTGTTTGACAAAATAACAGTTAGAGTTTGACTAGGACTCTTTAAGTTCTACTACTGATCATATTAAAATGTCTGAAGTGTAGAAAACTTTTATGTGATAAATATTCAAGATTTTTAATGAAATAATCTCAGCATTTAAAGGAGTATTTCAAGCTTACCAAAACATTGGTTGCTGATCACGTTGGAGAACCTAAAAATAGTTTGTTTATGGCGTCACTCATGGTGCAGTTTTGGAACGTCATTGTCAACATCTTTGCTGTGTTTTCTTGGGGGTTATTTTGCGACATGCTTTTAAGTATTTTTGGAAAGTTTATTAATCATACTATGAAGAATTTGGGTAAGTGATTTGTGACAACAATCGGGTCGATTGGGCTTAAACCAATAAATGATTCGGACAATTATTGAATAAAATTATTCATTGAACGAGGCTCATAGAATAAGATTGATGAACCCAAATTATGTTAACAAATATCGTGCGTTAATTCTCTCATTATTTTGCTCCTTACATTACTTTCCATTTAATCATTCTGTTCATTTCTGTTGTAACGATAGTTAGAAGGAAATGGTTTTCAAAGTGCAAACTGAAGGTTTTTTCAGAAGCTATCTATGTAATTGATCTTCATCATAAAGCCTCGGAGTCACTCTCCCTCGTCGATTCGAATTAAGCCACCTGTGGACTTCACTACGGAACCTGAAAAACGGCTCCACTCGTGTTCAACCACAAAAGCGCCTGAAGAAGGCTTTAGCCATTGAAGCCAACGAGGTCCTACTGCAATGTTGCTAAGAGTTGAATTATAAGCCTACAAATATTTTATCATAAAATAAAACCTCTGAGATTGTTCCTATACTTGTAAACAAAATCATCAGGAACTGTATGTTCCAAGGGATACCAAATCCACTCCACAGTTCCATTTTAGCCAAACAGAAATGTCAGCCTCCAAGAAATATGGTTGCTACATATATCTGATATGATGGATAAATTATTTCTATACTTTAGTTATTATATTAGTAATGCAGTAAACCGCATTTAAGAACAGAGGCAGATTTAGGGGCAGATTTGCGCCTTTAAAATGAAAAATTTTCTATTTTATTTTTTTAAAATTTAAATTAATAAAAAAAAATTACAATTTAATTTTCTAAAAAAATAAAAATTTAATTTAATTATTTAAAAATTATAATGATAAAAATAATTTAATTTTACCCTCTAAATTTTTTTCCTCGCCCTGTTTAAGAAAGGGAATTTTATGGGGGCGAGGCAGCAAATGGAATTGCAAATGTAGCTTATTTCCATATGGTCTATTTTAAAGGATTAATACTCCTCTACTATAGTTATCACTTTGGTCTATTTTTTATTAGTTGGACTCTTATATTTTATTTTTGTCATCACTTTAGCCCTTGTACTTTCCTTCTGTTAATTCTTGCTACCCTGCCCAAATTTCCGTTAAAAAAATTAAACTAACCAATATTACACTACCACGTGTCAAGGAAAAGAAAAGAAAAGTCACTTAAAAATGTTTAAAATATAAAAAAGAAAAAATATTAAAAATTAACCTCCCCAAATCTTAAAACTAAAAAATTAATAAAAACAAAAAAATCATTATCTATTTTCGAAAATTATAAAAAAATTAAAATTATAAGCATGCAAAACATAAAAAAAATTAAAAAAAATCAATTTAAAAAAAAAAATGTTTATTGGGAATTTTTGGTTTTTAAAAAATTTAAGAATATTATGGTATTTTTTTAAAATATATAAAAAAATTCATTAAAAAACCCTAAAATTTCCCAAAAGAATACTATACTTATTTAAAAAATATCATAAAATTCTAAACTATTCTAAAACCCTAAAATTTCAAACAAATTGTTTTTTTTTTAGTTTATGTTATGAATATTTTATTAAGTGTATGTCCATCAAGATCAAGATAAGTTTGAATAAAGTTTAAATTCTAGTTGTCATTAGAATTAGAGTTCTATTCCATTTATTCTTTCTATGTCTATAAATATAGACCTTGGAGAAACATTATAATACACTTCTATTGATCAATAAAATACGCTCTCTCTCTTGCTCTCTCATTCTCTTTGTCATTTACTCTCTGTCTCTTTATTTTATAACACATTATCAGCACAATTCTCTTTTAATTATTTTTTCTTTCAATCGTCAATTGAGGCCGGCGCACTATAGATAATCATTAGAACTTTTAACTACTTAGTGCTCATGATAATAATCATGATGATAACGATAATGTTAAATATATTCAAGCATATTTTTCTATGATTTATTTATTATATAATGTTTATTATAATTTGAGACTAATCATGACAACATGAATAGATGGATTTTGATTTGAAATCCACGCATGTTTGCGATGGTGATTATAAAATAAATAATCTAGCGGGACATTTATAAATTCGTCCCTCTAAATTTGTTGCATTCCTAGAAGTGAAAGCAAACGTAAAGAAAATGAAAGATATGATCATGGACCACTAAAATTGGGAACATAGTGATTAATAAGAGAACAATGAGGGTTCTCAAAGAACTCTTCAAAGGGCAAAGATAATTTATGTTATCAATGTGATATGAAAGTTTATTTGCTACATATGTTGTGTATACTCAAATATTTTGTTTGGGTTAATATTTTTTGAGGAAGGATATGGGAATATAGTAATGAATTCTATCATTACAAATAGAAAATATTTATTTTTTTGGTACTAAAACAAACCAATATTATTTCAATATTTGATAGTACAAAATTGGTCGAAAGCTCCAGAAGAGCTAATATATTAATATTTTGTAATGGTTAATCCATTGCTTTTAAAATATATTCATAATGGATCTCATATTGAGATTGTGAATGAGGAAAAAATTATATCTCATATAAATCAAAAGAGGATTGAGTTATTGATTTATATTTATTATAAATTTATTTTGACTATCTTTGTGATATTCTTACGGGTAAACAAAATAACGTGTTATTTGTTCCACTAGTTCTACTCTATTCCCTGAAGTGAATGTAGTAATACATAACAATTATAAAGATTTTAGATATGTGAAGATTTTGACATATTTCCTGAAGCGAATATTACATATAATTATTTAGAAATTATATTATATGACTTAGTGTCATTATAAACTTCACATTGATTTAGACATTTCCAGTAGTAAATGTCACAATGGTACTTGTATATGGATACAAAGTGAAAATAATGATGGTAAAATTATCAATTTGCTACAATTTAATTCAAATTGAAACGCATGTTAAAGTAAACCAGAAGTTTACTGGTACAAATATATTTACTATTTGGCATGACCATTTAGACCATCCTGGATCATATATGATGCGAAAATTAATTGAGAATTCATATGGAAATTTATTAAAGAACCAGGTGATTCTTTAATTTAAAGAATTCTCATTTGTTGGTTGTTCTAAATGAAAATTGGTTGTTAAAAACTCACAAGATAAAGTTGATATTTAATGTCTTGCATTTCTGAAATGAATATGAGCCCATTAATCTACTATGTGGATGGTTTTGATATTATATGATTTTGGTAGATGCATCTACAAAATAATCACATATGTGTTATTGATTGAGTTTGAAAAACTTTAGTAAAAGTTTGTTATTTATGCGGATAATGGTTTAGAGAAATTATTAATTGAACGCTTCTGATTATACTTATGAGAACTGAACTTCCTCTTTCAACATAGGATTATGTTGATCTACGTATTGTACGCATCAAACCAATAAGTTTTAAATACTCCCCATGACAATTGATTTTTGGTCAAAAGCTATATATTTCTCATCTTTGAATTTTTGTATGTGTATATGTTCCAATTGCTCCACCACGACGCACAAAGATGAGTGAATCATCAAAGAAAGTTGGAAATATATATTACTTATGAGCCTCCATTTATTGTGATATATTAATTGTATTGGAGATTCAATTTTGACATGATTGTAATTACTATTTTTATTTGATAGCTTTCCCGACATTAGGGGGAGAGAGCTAATAACTTGTAATAAGTTAAGGAGGAGGGTAATTTGAACCAAAAGTTCAACAAGGATAACTCATTAAAGTTCCAAATATGAAAATTTTCATAAAAGGAAAAAATCTAGATGATCATATAGCGAAAGTTGGTGCTCCAGAAGAGACCCAAGACATAACTAATAAGTAAAACTTCAGAAGAAATTTAAGTACCTGAAACTGAAGATTAAAATAGTCAAAACAAGAGATCTCGATAAGTTATGTCAATTTGAGAAAATGTTGAACCAATAATAAAAGTGGTCAACAATGATTTTGCATACAATATTATTTTTTATTTAATGAAATAAAAGGAGAATATCGAATAAATCTATTGGGAAATATAGATATGGAATAGATTGATCAAAATAGAAAGACGCAACTCAAGTACGATTAAATTCATGGAGTTTTGGACCAGCAGTCCAAATATGTAAATGTGTAAAGCTAGTGAGAGTACAAACGAAGTAGTTTTGCAAAGGATAAATAAAAATATTAAGTTTTTCACTAAGTCTTGGCATTGATTATGAGAAGATATAATATTCATTTGTGGTGGATGCAATAACCCTTCATATATTATTAAACTGACAGTTCATACTTGCATCTCATAGATGTTGTTA